>JAODAL010004133.1:0-161336 GCA_025379985.1 Phyllomedusa bahiana
GGGGGGGGGGGGGGGGGGGCGGGGGGGGGACAACGTTGAGGAGGGGGGCGGGGGCTCCTGTCCAAGTTTTTTGGGGTGCCTGGGCTGGGGAAACACATTCACCCAGTGGGCCGTTTAAAAGGGCTGTATTTGGGCCCTTTACCGTTGTTACGGTCCAGGTGTCCGCGGTGGGCCCTGCAACCTTTGGGAAAAAAACCCTTAGGGCCAAAGGACTTGGGGCCCACCTTCTGGTTCACCTATTTATAAAGTTCTGGTACTGCCTTTTTGGGGAAAAAAAAAAAAAATAAAAAAAAAAAAAAAAAAAAATTAAAAAAAAAAAAAAGCCTTTGGGAAAAATCATCTGGCCCCCCGGCAAAAAAAAAAAAAGCCCCCCCAAATTTGTTCCTGACGGTTTCAGAGGGCCCCCCTTTTTGGGAAAAGGGAAGGGGGGGCCCCCCCCCCGGCCCCCCCCGTACCAACAACTTGGGCAGGAGCACGGTCAGGGTGCTGAAAACCTTAAAAAAAAGGGTTTGGAAAGATACTGTTGTCTCTTTGCAATCGCCTGCTGAAGGGCTGTGGACCCCTGAAAGTTTGCGGGGGGCAGGGGGGAAACCCGGACCGGGGGGGTGAGATTGATGTCCAAAAGAGAAAAAGCTCCCCTGCAGAGGGGTGGAGCCTTGGGCTGGCTGCATTGGAAAGCCTTTCCAATGGGCGCTTGCTGTTTCTGCGGCCCGGGAAAGGGGGGACCACCAATTGAGCCCCCTTTTTCCCGGCCAAAAAGGGTGGGTGACTTGCCCTGTGTTTACGCAGGGCCCTTTGGGGCCCAAAAATTTGCCCAGGCCACGGGTTCACTTTCTGCCCAAAAGATTTTTACAAAATTTTCCCATTTTTTGGCTCCCCCGGTGTTTTTAGCCCAAAAAAGGCCCACACGGCCCCAGTATCGGATTTTACCCCCAAGCTCCCCACTGAGTTACCCCACTTGCGCCCCTTTTCCTCGCTGAGCCCCTGTTTCTGCCCACTTTTTTGGAACCCGGGAAAACGGGTTTTTTTTTTTTACCCCGTGGCCCCTTGGGGTCCCGGGCCCTCACAAATTTCTATCCTGCTGACTCACGGCCAAAAAACGACCCAAATTGCGGCTACGCAGCTGGGCCCACCGCAAGCTGACGCCCTCTTCCCTGACGGGGGGGGGTGGCCCTTTGGTTTTACCCGGCTCCCCGTGGGGGTGGCTACATTCCCTATCTATTTTTGGGTTTTATCGTCATGCTGTTTCCATCAAAGGTCTTGGTTTGCCCAGGCTGGGCCTCTCCAAAAATGAAACCCCCCTTCCCTCCCACATTTTATTCTTTTCCGCCTACCCGCAAGGAAAACAGGCGATATTTGGCCCCTTTTCCCTTTGGGTGCCCAAATAAAAACGGCCCGAAATGCCCTCCTAAAAATTGTTCCCTCCCGGGTTTTTGTGGCGCTGGCCCGACCACTTTGTAGATCTCTGGGTGAGGGGAACCGGGTGGGCCCGGGCGGGAAATTGGGGGGGACAGGGAGGGCCCGGGTGATCCGTCCGGGCCATGCCCCCTAATGGTTGGGGTTGAGGTTCCCAACCCACTCTTTGGGTGGGGTTGTAGATTTTTCAAACGGGGGAGGGGGATGACCCAGTCAACCAATTTAAGAAAAACCCCTTTGGGGTTTAAAGAAAAAACCCCTCCCGGGCCCCTAGAAAGAAAAGCGGCAGTTGTGGGCCCCAAACGAGTGACCCCTGCTGCGGACGTCCCCCTTTCTGTGCTGCGACCCGGGCCTGTTCCCGGAATGTTTTTTGCCTCTGCCAAAATCGCCCGGTGAAGGCCTGCCACCTCTTGTCCCGAAAATTTTGTTTGTTCTAAAAAGTACAGACATGTTTGGAAAGATTTCTGTTTATGATAAAAAATTTCACCCCCGTTTTTGACTCCAAATGAACCCAAAATAGTAAAAAAGCTTGGGTTTAAACCCCTTTGGGTATTTAAATTTTGGTTTCCCCAAAAGGCAGGGAAAATTTTCTTGTATGTGTGTTTTTTTAAAAAAAACTGTGTTTTTACTAAATGTAAAGCAAAAACAGGCTTAAATTAAAACCCCTTTGGCCCCTGTTTTGGCTACAGGAAAAATGTATATATTTTTTGGGGTTGAAAAAGACGTTTAAATTTTTTTAGCAAAACCCGCCAAAAAAAAAGCTTAAATTTAAACCCCCCGGAAAGTAAAAATTTTCGCAATAGAAATTTAGCAGCCAAAAATGAAGTGGTAATTTTTATTGTTAAAAAAAAAGCCTTTTTTCTTTAAAATTATACAACAAGGGGAAAACTGGTTAGATCCCCCTTTGGGTATTGAAAAGTTTTATGCAGCTGCAGTGGACGCACAAAGGATTTCAGATCCCAATTCCCCCCAAAAAAATTTGAAATTGAACTTTAAGAGAACAGTCTTGGACAAGGAGACACCCCACCCAAAAATCGCGGGATAAAAAATTTAATTCTTCGTAAAAATCAGCCCGGGGAGGGGACCTTCCCCCGGTTTAGTACAATGGGGGGAGGTGAGGCCCCCCGGGGGAAAAAACCCCGGGCCCCGGGGCTTATATTTTGTCTTTGGGGGCCCTCCCCGAATTTTCCCCCGGGGTTTTTCTGAATTTGGGTTCAACCCCCCCCCCCCCCCCCCCCCCCCCCCGCACATTTTATGCAGGCTATGCCCTTTTTTCCTCCCAGAAATTTCTTTGGCCCCCCTGTAGCCCCCATGTGTGCAGCCATTTTATCAAATAAAAGAAACCCCTTTGTTCACCCCCAAAATACCCCCCAAAAAAGGGTTCGTTTTGAAAACCCAAGTTTTATGGGAAAATTTTAAACGAATTCCACTTCTTTTTGAATCGATTCGCCCCTCTCTTGTAATAGACTCGTTTACTATTGTTGATACTTTAAGTTTACTTTGTTTCCCAATGTAGTCAGTTGTAGGGGTTTTGGTACCTTTCCCTTTTTTTTGTGACCCTATGTTTCCCCAAAATTTTAAAAAGTTTTGTAATAAGGGTCTAAACATCATAAACCCATTTTGATATGTGTTTACTTTAGAACCATTTTTTTTGGGCATTTTATTGCTATGTTTTGGGGGATTTTTTGTGTTTTCCTTTTTTTTATTTTTTTGTGGAACTTTGGAGTATGGTTTTTTTCCCCCTTCCCCCCCCCGTCCCCCTGCTATTTGGTTTTTTCCCCTTTTTTGGGTTTTGTTTTTTTTTAATCTTTATTATGTATGTATTATGTCAATAAAGTATTTTGTATAGTTTTTGAGATAGGACTCCAGTCTTTTGTTGTTTGATAAGAACGTAATAAGATACATGGTATGTTACTATCCTAATACTGAAAGCAACAAGATTCATGGTATGTTACTATCCTAATACTGAAAGCAACAAGATTCATGGTATATTACTATCCTAATACTGAACGTAATAAGATGCATGGTATGTTACTATCCTAATACTGAGCGTAATACGATGCATGGTATGTTACTATCCTAATACTGAAAGCAACAAGATGCATGGTATGTTACTATCCAAATACTGAATAATACCACCACACCATGACCACATATCACCAGCACATGGTGACCGAATACCGCAACACCGTGACCACATATCACCACCACATAGTGAATTAATAATACAAACTGACCATTACTGAATATAAGCCATTATACTACAACCAATATAACTGGCATACAGTGACTATACAGTGGTGAATACCAGCTGTACACAGGCTCTGCAGACATATAATCGATTACAGTAAAGTTATATCTAGTGACTTACAGGAGACGTCTCTGAAGAGTTGGTCTCTTTCTCTTCTTCTTCTCCATCTGTCCCAGACGCCATGACAACTTCTCCCGGCCATGACTTTTCACTGTAGAATATACAAAAAAAAATCTTAGACGTCTCACTTTATCAGCACTGCTTTACCAGTTCCTATCTCTATATAAACTCCCCATCTATATCACCTCATATGGTAGCCATGTAATATGCCCGCTGGTAGCCATGTAGTAGCCTCCTGTAGCCAGGTAGTTATATGCCCCCTGTAGCAAGGTAGTTGCCCGTGTAGCCTGGTAGTTGCCCCTGTAGCCATGTAATACCCACTGTAGCCAGATAGCTGCCCCTGTAGCCAGATAGTAGCCCACTGTAGCCAGATAGTAGCCAACTGTAGCCGTTTAGCAGCCCCCTGCAGCCATGTCATACCCCCCTGGAGCCAGATAGCTGCCCCCTGTAGCCCGTTCGTAACCTGCGGGAGCCGGGTACTACCCCCGGTAGCCAGATAGTTGCCCATGTAGCCATTTAGCTGCCCCCTGTAACCAGGTAGCTGCCCTCTGTAGACATGTAGTAGCCCTATGCAGCCAGGTAGTTGCCCCTGTAGCAATGTAGCCCCCCATCCATAGCCAGGTAGTTGCCCCTGTAGCCATGTAGCACCCCCATCCAAAGCCAGGTAGTTGCCTATGTAGCCCCCCAATCAATAGCCAGGTAGTTGCCCCTGTAGCCCTCCCAATCAATAGCCAGATAGTTGCCCCTGTAGCCCCCCCCCCCCATCCATAGCCAGGTAGTTGCCCCTGTAGCCCTCCCCAATCAATAGCCAGGTAGTTGGCCCTGTAGCCTCCCCCCATCCATAGCCAGGTAGTTGCCCCTGTAGCCCTCCCCAATCAATAGCCAGGTAGTTGCCCTCTATAGCTAATTATAATAAAATAATAAGAACTTACCTCTCGGGACCCCTGCCGCGGTCTGGTCCGGGCGGGTTTCGTGTAAGGGCGTGACGTATCAGCCGCTTCCCCCATATCGCAGGGGCCGTGGTAAAAGCCAACCCCCCCTGCGATGCTGTGTATGTATCAGCCCCAAATGGGGCCTGTACATAAAGGGGGGGAGGTGGGGGGAACGATCCCTCGCCTCCCCCCGAGAGCAGTTTCCAGCGAGGTGCAGCTGCTGCCTGACTGACGAAGTCAAAGGCGTCCCGGGCGGGCGGGGCGGAGGTCGTGGCCCCCCCCTGGGGAGCGGACCCCCGGCCCCCGGGCGATCTCCCCCCCCCTGAACGGTGGCAACAGCCCTGATCCTAATTTTAAAAAGAAATAAGTGCATGGTATTTTTACCATCCTAAACTGAAGAAATAAGATCTGGTATGCTACCAATTTTTATGTTACATGGCATTTTTGCAGCGCGCAGTACGCATCGCAATTTTCCCGGTTTTTTGAAGACGTTGCTGGCCGACAAAAATACTTAGCAACAAGGTTAATGAAAATCAATAATGAGATTCATCAATCTGTTTGTGCTTGACCCAGAAATGTCACTAGTAACTAACTTTTTCATTGTAGTATATCGTAGAGGCTTTTATAAGTACGGAGGATTTGTATTTAAGGTATAATGGAAAATTTGGGAATTCATGGTTTCCAGCACTTGGTGACCATATAAACGGGCACCTCTCAGCCGGGGGAATAAAGTGGAGTGCCAAGTGCATTTTCTGCACCCCACTTTAAATACACGGTAAACTTTTTAATTATTATTATTTATTTTACAGCACCCTTGGTTCCAGTGCTCTGTACATTCAAGGTGGTTACATAAATAACATTGGTCAAACAGTTACAAAGTGACAATAAGTAATAAAACGGGTACAGGGGGAGAGGGCCCTCCCCGTGAGGGCTTACATTTAAAAAGGAAGGGGGAAAGACAGAAGGTGAGGGGGGGGACATTTTTTGGGGTGGACATGCAACACGGTTAATGTTGGTCAACGAAATCCTGAAAGGATATTTTCAGGTTAGTTTTGGGGCCCAAATGAGAGTGGGCGGAGTCTGGGGTGTTGAGGCAGTGAGTTCCAGAGTGGGGGGGAAGCAGGGGAAAGTTTGGAGACGGTTATGTGAGGCTTAAAACAGAGGGGAGGTCTGTGGGGGCGGAGGTTGCGGGGGGGGGAGGTATATAGAGATTAAGGCAGAATTATGGGGGAGGGGTTTAAAGGGAGACCCTTTGTAGGTCAAGGTGGCTAACTTGAACTGGATTCGCGGGAATGGGTAAAAAGTAAAGGGGGATTGGCAGATGGGAGAGCAGAAAAAGAGGAGGAAAAGGTGAATCAGGCGGGCAGCGAGTTAGGAGGGTTTTGGGAGGGGAGCGAGAATGCAAAAAAGGGGGGCCCACAGAGAAAAATGTTGAGTAGTCAGGGGGAAATGAAAGGGGATGGACCAAAATTTAAATGTGTTTTTAAAGTTAAGGAATGACGGATTGGGGATTTTTTTCAGAGGGGGGGCCAGGCAGGGGGAAAGGGCTTGGTTTGGCGGTTTAAAATAATAGTTGGAGTAAAAGGGTTATCGCAAGGCAGTGGATTGGGGAGTGGTGAGAGTTATACCCGTTATAGTGATAGAGAGTAGGTGGAGGATAGATGGGATGGGGGAAAAAGATGATAAATTTGTTTTCTCCCGTTCAGTTTTAGGAAGCGGGAGGGAAAAGGGGGATATGGACGTAGACAGCCCTGGGACCCGGAGAGTAGAGGGGTGACATCGGGGCCAGTGTAGAGGGGGTATGCAGCTAAATGGTAAAAAAAGCCTGTGAGCTATGAGCTGGCCCAGGCCAAGGGTTTGTAGATGGAGAAGAAGGGGACCCAGGACGGGCCCCTTGGGGGGACCCCAACAGAGAGCGGGCGAGAGGAGGAGGTGGTGCGAGAGTGAGGGACGCTGAATGCCCATAGTGGGTTGGGAGACCTGGAAAGGGCCAATCCGTGAGCAAAGGGGAAGAGGATTTGGTTAGCAGGATGAATGGTGACAATGCAAAGGGAAGGACCGTTAAGAGTATAAGACCCCGAGTAGTGGCATAAGGCTTTGGGAGCTCTAGGCGTTTTGGGGACCTTTTGGTTTTTTTGGGTGGTTTCGTAGAGTGGTGGGTTGGAAGCCAATTGCGGGGTCAAGGAGAGAGTTGGGGAAAGAGGGGGACGTTAAGTGGCATGCTGCTCAAGAAGTTTGGCAAATTGAAAGCAGTGAGATGGGGGAAAGTTGGACGGAGGAGGGGGTCGAGAGATGGTTTTTTAAGGATGGGGGTGATGTACATGTTTAAAGGAGTAAGGGGAAAATGGCAGAGGTTAATGATGGTTTAAAAGATGTGTAAAAGGGGTGGGATGATTACAGCTAAGGTCAGGGATGAGGTGGGGTTGCAGTGGGTCAAACTACGTGGTTTTAGATTGGAAATTGCCAGAGAGAGGAAGCTTGTATGTTGACAGTAGAGAAGCAAGTTTGGGGGGGGGTATAAGGGGTGTAGAGTGGGTGGTGGGACTGTGTATTTGAGGGAGGCTAGGGGCTGCAGGGGGGAAGCTTTGTCTGATGAGATTGTCTTTTAGGAAGTGAGTAGCGAAAAACATCTGGAAGGGAGATGGGGGGAGGGGTGCTGGTGGACGGGGGAGAGCATTTTAAGGTCTTAAAAAAGTTGTCGGGGTTGTGAGCAGGGAGGGGACTTTATAATGATGACGAATCCGTTGGAGTGCTGATTTTAAAAAATGTTATGTTTTTTGTTGGAGGCGTGACGGTGGAGAGGTTTTCTTCCAGGGGGTTTTGGGAAATTTGGAAGCTTGCCTTGCTTTGGTGGATCTATGTGCCAGGGTTGTCCCGTTGACCTGCGGGGTTTGTTTTGTGTGAAGGGGCAACCCCCCGTCAAAGAGTAGAGGGAATTGTGTGGTTGTAGAATGTGGTGGCTGCGTCGGATCACAAAGAGGTATGGTAGAAGGGGAGCAAAAGTCAAGAGAGTTGAGGGTTGAGGTTTTGTAGGTTCCTGCGTGGTTGTACTAGATTTGGGGCAGGAAGGGCAGTGGAGTGGGATGGAGGAGAAGGTGAGCAAGTTGTGGTCAGAGATAGGGAGAGAGAGTTTTGAGAGGTTAATGGGGGGGAAGGGGGGTAAATAAGGTCCAGTTATGTCCAATTTTTGAGTGGCTCGGGCCATGGGAGAGGGCCCAAAGGAAAAGGAGTGCCCGGGTTTTGTTAGTAGTAGAGTGGGGGGGTATCGATTTGGGGTGTTTAAAAAACCCCCTGATAAAGAGGGGAGCCGTGGAAAGAAAGTGGAGGAGCCAGGAAGCATAATGTACATGTTTTATGTTTAACAAAGACATTCAGTAAACTGTTATAAACTACTGTATATGAACTGAAGCTTGCCTAAAATTAATCTCTGAACAGGGAAAGACTCAGTAGCTGAAAAAAAATTTGAACTTTAGCTTCTTTAAAAGCCCGGACCAATCCCCCCAAATGGGACAGGGCAAACCTAATGAACTTTTTTAGCAGAACCCCTGGTGCTGTGGCCAAAATGTTGGCCATTTTAAATAGCAGAGTAGGATTGTATCTATTAAGTCTTAAAGATATTAATAGATTTATTGTGTTGAACTTTTGAGAAAGACACAGTCAATAAACATTATTATGACCACCAGTTAAGATCCAGAATAACCATCATGTACAACATGGACAGCGGCTAGACCTTGGGTGTATTAATAAGTCCCGGTGGTTTTTACTGGCAAAAGGAGCCTTTGACTGAATGCTTCCCACAGCTGCTGGAGGGTGTGTGGGGGGGATTTCAAAGGCATCAAATGATCAAGGGGGTTCTAAAATGTTTTTTCATTTTTAAGTCTGGATTTTGGGGGTAGTACCTGGTGTCATGTTCTTCCAAACCGTTGGACATTTCCCGTAATGCAGTGATTTTTTTGCTGGAAATTTTTCCGCCCAAGGAAAACCCAAACAGCATGTACAGGTAGGTGATTTGTATTTAAACTTGTTGAGAGTGCCTTACAAATGGATGAATGGGCACAGAAAATGCCTTTCAGCAGTGGTTGCAGGGGGTTTGTTCTCTTCTGTTTCCCACCTGAAGCAACAATGTCAATCCGTTTGATGAAGCAGAAAATGTGACTCATTAGAGAGGCCAACTTTTTGACAATCAGTGGAGGTCCAAACAAGATAGTGCCGTGAAAATTGAAGCCTTTTCTGCCACTGCAGTTTCAATACCAGGCAGGCAGTAACTATCAGTTTGCTTCAAGCTCCTGTTGTTTTAGACACAGGTCTGGTAGTCCTATGGTTCAATTTTACAGTGAGTTGCTTCACTCTAGCGTGTCAGTCCACCCTTGTGCACTTTCGTAGACAATGTTCACCACTTACATCAGTGGCAAATGGTGCTCCACATTATTCATGTTGCTAATTTGCAATGGTGCCATTTGTCCACTTACAATATACTCTCACCACAGCAGCAAGAAACTGCGCAGTTTTAAAGATACTGCCACCTTTGGCCCAAAAGCCAATAATCAGTCCTTTTTTCAATTGTGACGTATCACCCCTTTTACCCATGACAGCAACGATGGATTTGTGTGTAGACACCTTGTCGCATACCTTATATACACACAAAGCCAGTTTTTGACAAGTGACTTTCTTTATGAGTTACACGCTACCAATGTAAAAAGTAGGAAGTGGTTATAATAATGTGACTCAATTGTGTACATTGAAAGGCTGAGTATATTATTCTGAAACTACTATTTTGCACTTTTCCTCTGACTTTTAGATGGGTGATGTTTATCGGTCAGATGTATATGATCTTTTCCCTGGATCGTTTCAAACAGTTGATATGGTTGCAAAGATCCCAGGAACATGGGTGCTTCATTGTCATGTCACGGACCATATACATGCTGGAATGGAGTCCTTGTATACAGTACAGTGAAGTAAGTTATCATCAGATTAGTTGTATATGCTCAGCTTGGTCACAGTCCATTCCACCCTTAAAGGGGTTGCTCGCACAATGATTTTTTTTTAATTTTAAAAGATCTTTAAAAAAAAACTTTTTGAAATTTATTTCTTAAAATTTGTTTATGATTTTGAGCTACCCCTTTGTTTTACACTCAGTTTCTCAACTCATAGACCGACCTGTTGTTTTTCCCTTACACTGGCTGCGGGGTTTGAATGATCATCACCTTTTAAAGACAGGTCAGAGCAGAGACCCCCCTCCCGCAAGAAGCTTCTTATGGAGGGGGAGGGGGGAGGGGGGGGGAGGACTCTGGGTTGGCCCTTTATGCCTGGATTAACCCTGTGTTCCCCTTTTCCCTCCTCCTCTACACAGATGTTGCGCATTGACCCGCTGTTATTTTAAAATCAGAATTTTTTTGGGAACTGTGATTTTCTAATACTATACAAATCAGATGTGAATACTTTTAGTTCTCCTGTAAGGGGACACATCCTGATTTAAGAACACTGCCCTTGTTGTTGCTGGAGATGTGGAGACTTGTAAGCTAAGCAGGGGATTATAGGGAACACATGCATCCCCTTGTGTATTAGGGACACATCCTGAGTATAGTAACACTGCCTTGTTGTTGTGGAGATTGAACTTGAAGCTAAGCAGGGATATGGAACACAGGGCATCCCCTTGCTCTATTAGCACACAGCTAATATTCCTCTCTACACTCCTAGATCAGCCTCTCCTTTGCAACAGACCTGGGGCAGGCACACACAGGGTGAACTTCTGAGAGCAAACCCCTCCCCCTCCCCCCCCTGTATAGAATTAGTGGGCTGCCTGTGTGCTGATGAGGGGGGATGACAGAACAGACGACCAAGAAGCCGCCCCTCAGTTCAACTTACCAGGGACAGTGACAGGCTGAAAGCTGTAATGAGACAACTCCTTTAAGCCAAGGATTCAATGTCACTATCTTAGTCTTAAAGGAGTTTTATCACACGTTCATTAGCTTTAGATATGTAGGCTAAGATAAATAAAAACTATAACTAAATACATTGCTGTTCTGATTATGCTTCCCTTTAGAGTTTGAGTAGTTCTTACTAACTCCTATCCCAACTGTTTTACAACTTAGATGCTTCAGTAAACATGATCGTATCATCTAAGTTGTTAAAATCCGGTACGACAGTCCGGTCCGCTGCCTGACCACTTGCCCCCAAATCAGATTGTGGAGTGCCAACTGGTTGTCATGGTAGCCAGGGGTCTAACGAAGAAGGTGAGTAATAGTAGAGCCATTGTGGTACACTATTCTGCAATATATGCAGAGCAGTGTACAAGCGAACTTGCTCCCTAGTGGTCAAGTACCCAAGGGGGACTGAAAGTACAAGTTTGATAAGAATTTAGGATGACATGTTTCAATCTGGCGCTGACCCCCCAGTTTTACGTATGCTTCAAAGAATCAAAAAAGATTGTAACCAGAGATCCTTCTTTGTATAAAATCACGCCTTTATTTTCATCCTTGGATGCAGGGGGTACAGGGGATAGACCAACATGTTTCGGGCATTTACATTTTGCCCTTGTTCACGGTAATACATATACATTTACGTTTGTCTTAAATAGCTATAGGGGCGGTACTCACATTACAACGTCATTTCCCCTTCAATTAAAATAACAAAGCTAAAATAAACACTGTGGTATTACATTGAAATAGTTTCTCTATTTTACTCAATGTAGTTATATTTTGAATCAGAGAAAGAAGGGAGAGAAAAGGGAGAAAGAGAATGTCTATCCGCAAAAAAAGTGAAATTTTGAAATTTCACTTCCACTTTGCTTTAATTTCTGTGAAACACCTAATGGGTTATAACTTTCTAAATGCTGTTTTGAATCTTAAGGGGTTTTAGTTTCTTAGATGAGGGTCATTTATGGGGGGTATCTAACATACAGGTCAATCAAGTCACGTTAGAACTGGACTGGTCCCTAAAAATATGTATATTGCAAATTTTCTTGAAAATTTGAAAATTACTACTAAATTCATAAGCCCCCTAATGTCGTAAAAAAAAAAAAAAAAGACATTTAAAAAAAATGATGCCAAACTACAGCAGACATATGGTAGATGCTAGTTATAAACTATTTTGAGTGGAATAACTATCTGTCTTACATGCAGAAATTTTTGAAGTTTGAAATTGGTAAATTTTTCACATTTTTCACCATAATTGATATTTTTCCCCAAATAAACAATCATTTTTTGGACCAAAATTTTTTTAAATTTTATCTTATAGCACAATGTGTCACGAGAAAACAGTCTCTGAATCACATGGATAGGTTAAAGTGTCAAAAAAGTTATTCTCACATAAAGTGACACATGACAGATTTCAAAAATAGGGCTCTGTCAGAGAGGCCAAAACTGGCTCCGGCGGTAAGGGGTTAATCCTGTGCACCTGCTTCTCTGCCTGGCTGAAGTTCACAGCAAAGATTCGCGCGGTTCACAGGTTCCCAGTATCCTGCCAAACATATGCTTCAACGAATCAAAAAAGATTGTAACCAGCAATCCTTCTGGGTATAAAATGACATCTGTATTTTCATCCGTGGATGCAGGGGGTACAGGTGCTAGACCAACGCGTTTCTGGCATTTACATTTTTGGCCTTGTTCACGGTTTAAAAAATATACATTTACGTTTGTCTTAAATAGCTATAGGGGCGGGGTACTCACATTACAACGTCATTTTTCCCCTTCCCAAATTTAAAATAACAAAAACTAAAATAAACACTGTGGTATTACATTGAAATAGTTTCTCTATTTTACTCAATGTAGTTATATTTTGAATCAGAGAAAGAAGGGAAGGAGAAAAGGGAGAAAGAGAATGTCTATCGGGGTGCACTAATAGATATATGCTAGATCGTTCCTGTAATTCATTCCAAAGGGGGAAATTCGTGTTTTCAAAGCTCATATACCCGGGAAAGCTTCGCGCAGGGAAACATTTTCGGGGGCATTCTATTTTTCTATCCCCGTACCATGGGAAAATTTGAAAGTGAATTTTCAGGGCATTTACAAAATGCTTGGAAATTTTCCCGAATATGAGTTTTTGCCCTTTTTAATATTGGCTATTTTGTTTGAAATTAAGTATTTTTTCCCCTTTGGGTTTGTGTTTCCCTATTTTAAAAAAAACATTACAAGCAAATGAATTGTACTAATAAATAAGTTTGATTTGTATGCAAATTTTTTAAAATTTTCTTTTTTTTTTGTATACTTTGTTTTTGGAAGATCCCACAAAACTATTTTTTTTGATACAAATTTTGGCATAATTACATCTATTTTTTTTAAGGGGGAAAAAAGTTTTTTAAACTCATCCGGGGTTTCTTTTTTGTTTCTTATTGTCACGGATCCCCCTTTCCCGAAAACCCTTTTTCCCCCGGGCCCACAGGGCACCCGTGCCCCGACTCTGACGGCGCCCCGTCCCGCACCTGGGGCCCGGGGCCCGGGCATCATCCCGTTCCCCGGGGTCCCAGTAAATTTACCCGGACGCTCCTGCCCGTCGGGTCTCGGTCCCTGGGTTTTTGGCGGGCGCCGCCCCTTTGGGGGAGCGGGGCCGCGGCCCGGGCAGTTGGATTTAAAAGGGACAGTGCGCCGGAAATTTGGGCCATTCCCGGGGCATCTCCTATTTTAGCCCAGCCTCTTCCCAGTGGGCCTTTTTCCCTGACCTTTAGTGCACATGCCAAAATTGGGGAAAAGGGCGTTCCAGAAAGCTTTGTTTTGCCCTACCGTGTCCCGAACCCATTTGTTTAACTTTTAAACGCCCACGAAAACCTTGCCGCCTCCCTGACCTTTTTGCTGTTTTACGTTCCCAAACCTCAGCCACCGGGCCCGGACCTTCTTCCCTGCCCCCCGACTACGAACCCTAAATCCCGGGTTTCCGGTACCTCCCCTCCCCTTGGCCCCCAAACCCGGCGGGCAAGCCCCGCCGTTTTATTGCCCCTGGTGGACCCCGCCGCAGCAAGTCCTTCCCGTTTGGGCGGGCTCTTTTTAAATTTCCGGGACCCACTTAGTTTCCCACTCCCTGGTGTGGGCTTACGCCATCGCCTTGCGGTGGTCCAAGGACCCACCCCCAGGGGGGTTACATTTAAGACCCGGGGCCTTTTGGGGATCCCCCCAAAGGGTGTCCTTGCCAGCTTCGCCAACATCACCCCACCATCGGGTAAAACCCAATCAAAAACAAAACCCGGGGCAGCAAGCACAGCACCCTCGAGCAGCTCCCCTTTCCAAATAAATGAAAGTCAGTTTTAAACCCGCCCCAGAAAACAGCAGTGGGGCGCAGGGGTTCCCCTCCGGGGGCGGTCGCTCCATTTGGGCCCTAACCCCGCTTGCCCCTTTGGCGGAAAAAGTTTGACGGGACCCTAAGGCCGGGCGGGGGCTTCATAAAACCAGTGCCCCCTTTCATTTTGGAACTTATGGCTGGTCATTTTCCCCTTGGGAAAGACCAAGGTGGCTTTTGGGTCATTTCTCCCCCACTGGTAAACCCCTTGCCCCGGGAAACTCCCTTGGGCCCGAGGCGATCCTTTTCCACCGCTGACCTGGGGGGCTTTTCTATGGGAAATTCCCATAGTGCCCTTGAAGAGCCGGGCCTGCGCTTCGTCTGCGGGAAACCCGGGCCCTTTTGGGAACCTGAAAGGCAAGGGCACCCCTTTTTTCCGTGGGAGACAAACGCCGTTTCTTTCCAAACACAACCTGGAGCTGGTTTGGGGAACAATGCAGCGTTGTGCGCCCAAGGTTTTCCAAAAAACGGGCCCCTCTTTCCCCCAGCCAGATTAAGGTTGCCCTCGCCCCCCCGGGACTCAAACGCTTTTTTTAAGCGACTCATCCTTTTTGGCAAACCCGGGTTTGGTTACCCTTTTGCAGGAGATGGGGAAAGCCCCGCCAAGAGAAAGGGAAACCAGCCCTTCCCAAAAACCCGCCTACCCCGTCCTGCCCCGGGTTTTGTTTTTAAGGGCCCCTCCCCCAGCCCCCTTTTTTCCCACCACCCGTGGAAGAGGCCCATGCCAGGGGATAGAGCCCACCTGACACCGCAGGTTTTTTGCCCAAACCCGGCGAAAAAAAAAACCCCATGTCTCTACTGTGGCAGGCCCTGAACTTTCCCCTTTCGGGGTTGCAGGCCCCCTTCCGGGGGCCGGCGGGGAGACGAGCGCCCCTAGGACTACGGGGAGAGGCTTCCCTAGGGTGTGCAGTCTCTCCCCTCATCTGAACATCCCTTTCCGGGTTCGGGCACGGAAGCCGGGACCCACTTTCAAGCTTCCTTCCCGGACCCCGGGTTGGGGCTGGGAACTTTTTTTGGACGCTGCCGTGGTGTCTAAACACAATTTTTCCCAGGGTTTCTCCTGGAAAAAAACCCCTTTCCACTCCCCCGTCAGGGGGGAGATCCTAAAGGGGATCTAGCCCTTTAAACCGTACGGGGGCCCAATTTTCCTTCAAATTGGGGGAAACTGCAAAAAAGGGGAAGAGGGGTTCGTTCTATGTTTTTACCCCGGTTTTTTCTCGCCCATTTTATTTGGGTTTCCGGGGCTGCGAACTTTCCCCCGGGGTGTTTTGGACTGGCAGCGGGGGGAAGTTTTGAAAATGGGGCCCAGATTTCCCTTTCCTGGGGCTGTTTGGGTTTGGGAACCTTGCCGGGGTTTTGCTTCCGTTTCCCCTCCCGGTCCCGTCTAAAGCTTTTGGGGTCCCCCCGCGTCATACCCGTGATTTTTAAATGATTTTCTTTTCCGAGAACCCAAGCAGCCCCCTTCCCGCCACATCATCCGTATGTTTCCCCCGATTGTTTTTCCCTGCCCGGTACCAGTCCTCCTGGGGCCAAGTCTACCACTTATCCTTTTTCCTGGACTAAAAGGCCATGTCTGAGTACTTTCCGGGAGAATCTTCAAAAAGGATTTATTTAAAAGCCCCTCTTCTCCCGGGGGAGCAGGTTTTCTTCTTTGGGGAAAAAAGAAGGATGGCCCCTTTAAAGGCCCTGCATCGAAAGGGGGTCTGAAAAAAGTCAGGGTAAAAAAACCCGGGGGGTTCCCCTCTCCCTTTTTGACCCACGGAACTTTTTCGACCTTTCTACGGGGCCCGCAAGGGTCTTTTCCAAGGGGGGTTTTTGAGGGGGGCCTCCCAATTTGGCCCGGGTTTCCGAAAGGGCGATGATGGAAAAAGGGGCCCTTAAAAACCCCAAAGAACGGTCATTTCCCGGAGTACCTGGGGGCCTTTGGGCCTGGTTTTGGGCCCCTTTGCCGTCTTCCCAAGGGGGTTCTTTTAATGATGGCCTTCGGGGATCTTCTCTTTTACCTGTGTCGTGGTCAAAATGGACGACATCCTGATATACTCCCCTGATCTTGGGGACTCACCGCCTTCACTTCCCCCCAAATGTTTACTGGGGCCCTACGAGCAAATCACTTGTATGAAATTGGGGAAGTGCCTTCTTCCATAAAGTCAGCCTTTCCTTTTTTCCTGGGTTATTTTATCTGGGAAACCAAAGGGGAAAAGGGGAGGGGACCCCACCAAGTTTTTCACCCGTATTGAAATGGCCACGCCCAGGGGGCCTGGGGGGCCATACAAGGGGTTCCGGGCTTTGCAATTTTTACGGCAGTTATTCCGCACCTTTCCCCACGCTGGGGGTTTTTCCCTTTTGGGGCCCCTTACGGGAAAAAAGAAAGCCAACCCCGGGGGTTGGTTTTCCGGGGCCGGGGAAGCGTTTTTCCAAAAGCAAAAAAAGGAAAAACACCCCTGGCCCGGGGCCGGGGGCCCCAAGCAAAACCCCTTTTTTGCTTAAATTAAAAGCTCATCGGTGGGCGGGGTACGGGCCTCAGGGAAAAAGGGGCCCCAACGGGAAAAAACCCAGTCACTTGTGGTTTTTTTTTTAAAAACCCTTTTTTAACAGGCGGGGGGGAATTCCCAACCTTTGGGAAGATGGGGGAATTATTAGCCAAAAAAACCTCCCCCTTTGGAAGAATGGCGATATTTGGGGAAGGGGGCCCCATCCCATTTTGTATCACTGGGATCAAAAAAAAACCTCCAGTACCTCCAGATTTGCCCGCGACTTAACCCACGCCCACTGGGAGGGTTTTCCGTTTTTTCTTCTCCCGCTTAATTTTTTTCGATTCATTTCCCGGCCCTGCCGAGAAAAATGTGAAGGCTGAGGGCCCTTTTCCCTGCCTCCGAGGGGGTGGGGTGAAGAAGTAACCCCAGGGCACAAAAATTTCCCCCAAACGCCTTATTTTCCCCCACCCCCGTGCCCTCCGGAACGTCCCCCCGGGGGAAAGACTTAAGTCCCCCCTTGCGCCCCGTAAGGCTTTACCCGGGAAGTGGGGCCCACTGCTCACTGGGGGCCGGGCATTTCCGGTCCCCAAAAGACTTTTTCCCCTGTTTTCCCCGGGAAATTATTGGGGGCAGGGGCCTGTTTAAGGGAAAGGGGTTTTAAAAAGGGGTTGGGTCCGGGCGTGTACTCCTGGGGTCGCAAAAAGGGCTCCTCGCCACAACCCGGCGGGTCCCCTTTCCCCCCAATGCCCTTCCCTTACGAAACCCATGGTCTAAAGTAGCGTTGGACTTCATAACCGCCCTACCCCCTTCGTCCGGTAATCCGTTGTTTTGGGTTGGTAAAAGGGTTTTTCTAAAATGGCACTTTTTTCCCCTTTGCCGGGTTTGGGCCCTTTGGCCCCGGGGCGCCTGGCCGAGCTATTTTTTCCACATTTTTGGGTCTGCACGGTCTCCCTTCCCCAAATCTTTATTGATGGGGGGGGGCAGTTCGTTTCTAAATTCTGGGGGGCCCTTTGGGGCAAAACCCCTCCAGGTAAATTTTGACTCTCCCTGGGTTTTACCACCCTCAGGCGAATGCCCCAGGTGGAGAGAGTAAATTTCAAGTTCTGGGAGGTTACCTCCCCAAAAATTTCGTGTCTGCAGGGCCCAAAACAAACGGGGCCAACTTACTTTCTTGGGGGGAAAATTTTCTTTAAAACCCCCCTTTGAGTCAGATTTCCCCGGGGTCCCCTCCCCCTTTTCTAGGGGGTTTTCCTTACATCCCCGCCCAAACCCTTCCCCCCCTAGCATCCTAAATCCAAAAAGGTCCCAGCGCGGGACAACCCCCGGTTTTCCAGGACTTTGGGACCATTTGGTCCCTGACCCCGCCAATCCCTCCCTCCATGAAAATTTAAACCGGGCATGAAGGCGCAGGCAGAGAAAAGAAAAAGGCCCTCCACCTGTCTTCCCCCCGGGGTGAAAAGGTGTGGCGGTCGGCCGATTTTGTCCGCCTAAAAAATCCCCCTACAAAGGGGACCGGCTTTTGTAGGACCTTTCGAGGCCCTTTAAAAGCGCAAAACCCCCCGGGGGGCCTAAAAAACCCCGGGCTCCCTCCTCCCAAGGTTTTATCCCGAACTCCTTCCATGTCTCGCTACTAAAAACCCCGGGTCCCCTTTAAACGCTTCCTCCGAAGGCAGTCCATGCTCCGTCTTGTGGCTTATGCCGGTAATGGGCTTTGTGGTTAAAAAAAATCCTGGTTAAGAGGAGGACTAGGGGGAAAAAAAATATTTTCTAGTTTGACGGAAAGGGGGGTTGGGCCGAGGAAAAGATCTTTGGGGGCCCGGGGGAAAAAACAACCGGGCCGCAGCATTATTCAGAAATTTCCCACTTAAAAAGAAGGGGGGGTCCCAAAGGCGGGGGGGGGACTGTCCGGAAAGGCCCCCCCAAACCCTCGGGGCCCGGGTCACAGGCGAAACCGTTTTCCCCGACCCGTGCGGCGCCCCGTTCCCCCACCTTTGGGTCCCGGGGGGCCCCCCTCATTCCCGCTGTCCGGGTTTTCCCCCGGTGGAAATTACCCGGCCCACGCCCTTTCCCCCCCTCCGTTTTCGGTCCCTCGGCCCTTGGGGGGCGCCGCTTTCTTTAGGGAGCGCGCGCGCCGGGGATTTTGAGATTTAAAGGGACAGTGCGCCGGGAATTGGCCATTTTCCCGGGGACTTTCTTTCCTATTTTAGCCCAGCCTCTTCCCCTTTGGGCCCTTTCCAAACTTTAGTTCACATTTCCAAATTTGGGAAAGGTGTTTCCCGAAAACCTTGTTTGCCTTACGTGTACCGAAACCCCTTTGTTTTCGGGTTTAAACCCACCACGGAAAACCTTTTCCGCCCCGCCCCGAATACATTCACGATGTGGCGTCCCTACCAGACTTCCCTTTAAAATGTCAAAGATAATGTGGGCCCAAACTTAGTTAAAATCATGCTATACAGGATTTAAAGGATTTTTCCCTTTTTTGATTTGGAAAAATTTATAGCTAAAAAACACCAAAGTCATGCCCATTATTTCCGAAAAACCAAAATAGTGGAAACACTACATTTAAAGGCAGACAGCTGTTTACCCAACACATACAAAAAAAGGAATAAACCCTTAGGGGGAAAATAGTAAAAACACGAAAGGCTTGGCACAGAAAATACCCGAAATAAAACAAACCCGGTACAAAAATTGATGGCAGGGTTTGGGAAAAAAGAGGGTTTTACAAAAAAACTATTGAAGGAAAAACCAAAAAAAAAATGCAAGGAAAAGACACAGGAAAACCTATTAAACAGGGGAAAAAAAAAAAAAACACAAAAACAAGAAAAAAGGTATAGTTTTTTTTAACAAGATATAGCCCGGAATTAATAAAAATTTAAAAAAAATTTTTTTTTTTAAAAAATAAACATATTTAAGAAGATGGGCCCCCTTGGCAAACAATAGGGTGAGGGAATTTCCCTATGGTGGGGAAAAAAAAAAAAAAAAAACCCTAGCAAAATGATTTAACAAAAAAGTAAATTTTCAGATAAAGGGAAAAAAAACAGGGAAAACCCGGGTGGGGTTTAAAAGGCTTTTTTTCCCCGTAACAAAAAAAGATGTAATGTATGCAAATTTTAAATAAACCAAAAAAATGTTTTGTGGGGGTTTCCAAAAACAAAGTATACAAAATAAAAAGATTTTAAATTGCGATACAAACATCTTATTTATTTTAGTACAATGCTTTGCTTGTAATGTTTTTTTGTAGGGAAAAAACAATTCCCCAAAAGGGGAAAAAAAAGTATTGCAGAACATATAGGGGCCAAAATTTTAAAAAAGGGGCCCAAAACTCTTATTCGGGAGGTTTCCCAAACCCTTTTTGTAGAATGCCATTAAAAATTTACTTTTTTAAAATTTTGAGGGTTTAAAGGGTAGGGAAAAATTTGAATTTCCCGAAAAATGGAAGTGACTGGCAGCAAAAATGGCCTGTGCGAAGGTCCTGGAATTTTATGAGCAAAAGACACGATTCCCTTTGGAATGAAAATTTAAAAAGGAACGTTTGCATAATCTTTTAGTGCACCCCCGGGAAAACTTTCTTTTCCCCTTTTTTCCCCCTTCTTTCCTGATTCAAAAATATTTTCTACATTGAGTAAAATAGAAAAAAATATTTCAAAGAAAAACCATCTAGTGTTTTTTTTTTAGCTTTTTTTATTTAATTGAAGGGGGGAAAAAAAGACATTGTAAAGTGAGTACCGCCCCATAGCTATTTAAGACAAACGTAAAATTTTGGGATTTTTTTTACCGGTAACAAGGGCCCCAAAAGGTTTTAAAACCCCAAAGCGTTGGTTATCCCCCGGGACCCCCTGCTCCCCGGTTTAAAATAAATGTGTGATTTTTACACCGAAAGGGTTGTGGTTTTCAAATTTTTTTTGGGTTTTCGTTGGGTTCATATGTTTGGCAGGATACTGGGAAAACCCGTGAAAACCGGGGCGAAAAAATTTTTGGGTGAAAATTCAAAACAGGGCCAGAACGCAGGTGCAAAGGATTAAAACCCCCTTTTCCCCCGGAGCCGTTTTTGGGCCCCTTGACGGCCCTATTTTTTTAAATCGGGATGTGTCACTTTTGGGGGGGAATAAATTTTTGACATTTAACCCTTTCCCTGGGTTCAGGCGGGTTTTTTCGTGACCATTGGGGTTAAGGGTTAAATAAGAAATTTTGGTCCAAAAAAGGATTGTTTATTTGTGGAAAAATATCAATTATGGTGAAAAAATGTGAAAATTTACCAATTTTTAACTTCAAAATTTTGCATGTAAGACAGGTAGTTATTCAATCAAAATAGTTTATAACTAGCATTATCTACCATATGTCTGCTGTAGAGTTGGCATTCATTTTTTTAAATGGTCTTTTTTTTTTTGTACGACATTAGGGGCTTATTAAATTTAGTAGTAATTTTCAAATTTTTAAGAAAATTTTGCAATATACCATATTTTTAGGGAACAGTCAGTTCTAACGTGACTTTGATTGACCTGTAGTTAGTTACCCATAAAGACCTCATCTAAGAATACTACACCTTTAAAGTATTCAAAAACAGCATTTAGAAAGTTTCTATTAAACCCATTAGGTGTTTCACAGAAATTAAAAGCAAAGTGGAAGTTGAAATTCAAAATTTCACACTTTTTTTTGCAGATTTTCATATGTATATATGATTATTGACATAGAATACGGTAAATTGTGATCAGGGAAATGGCAAATTAATATTGATTCCCCAGGATTCTGCCGTTTTAAGGAGATATTCCCATATGTCGCCCTAGTGCATTATTTGGCTCAATCCACCAAGCACAGAATAGGAGGAGCACCTATTGGACTCTGGGGCCTCATTTTCATTACAATTTGTTTAGGGGCCCAATTAGGTTTGAGGGGACACCCCAAAGGTTCCAAAAACGTAATAAATACCATAAAAAGACCACATATTGGAAATACACCCCTTACGAATATATCAGAGGTGTAGTGAGTATTTCTACCCACAGGAGTCACATATTTTTTTTTAGCGTTCGGATCTGAAAATAAAAAAATATATATTTTTTTCCAATAATCTGCTATTATAGCTGAATAAAGTTTATTTTTTACAAGGATTCTTGGAAAAAAAAGCCAAATTGGGTTACGCATTTCATTCCAAGTTCGGCAACTTGTTTTTTTATCTGTTCTTTTTTTTTTGTTAGGTTTTTGTAGTTTGTTTTTAGTTTTTTGTTATAAGTAAAATAATAAAAGATACATAAACATTAAATGAAAAAATAAAAGAAAGTAATAAGAAATAAAAAGCATATTGAAAAAAAAAAAAAAAATTAAACTCAAAAAATATAATACAAATATTCTTGAAAAATAAAAAAATAATTTAAAATTAAATAAAAAAATTGAAAAACAAAAAAAAATAAAATAACATTAAAAAAAAAATAAATAAAAAAAAATCTCCCTTCTCTCGCGGTTCGACTATCTGGCGACTTATAGCAAAGCGGCTCCTAACATGTGGGTGTAAAATGATGTTCTGTCATGTTTGGGCGCATGGCATGGCGCTAAAGGGAGGGAAGTGCTATTTGGCTTTTGGCGACAGAATTTTGTAGGGATGTCGCATCTCCAAGCCCCAAAGTACTAAAAACACGGTGATACCTCCAGACAGTTGCTCCAAATTTGGATTCAAAACGCCAATCAGGGATCTCACTTAAGGGTGTATTTTGCATTTGGGCGCTCAGGGTTTCCGTAGTTTTTTTTTAGCATTGGGCATGGAAATGGGGGGGGAAAACGTCAGATCCGCCATTGTTTTTGGGTTCTTTTTACAGTATTCGGCCATACGGGATAAATGATGTGATAACTTTACTATGGGGGGTGGTACCAATTACAATGATATAAAATTTTATATAGTTTTTTATGTTTTTACTTTTACACATAGAAGCGAAGTTTTATAAAAAGTTGCATTTTTAAGTTGTCGTATTCTGACAGACATAGCTTTCTTAATTTTTTGCAATATGGAGCTGCTGTGGGGCTTGTTTTTTTACGAGATGAGTTTGATGATTTTATGATCCATACGGGGGGCATATGAAGGCTTTGTCACTTTTTATTAAGGTTTTTCGTGAAGCATTTTTGTACAAAAAACAGCAATCCTGGTATTGTTTTTTTATTTTTATTTTTTCAGCGGTGACTGTGCGGTATATATGACATGCTAGTTTTTCTCAGCAGTTGATAGCGATTACAGCGATACCACATTTGTATATTTGTTTAATGTTTTACTGCTTTTACATAATAAAAACAACATTATTTGAACAAGGAAAACTCGTTTTTGCATCACCGCAGTCTTGAGAAGCCTTAAAACTTTTTTTATTTTTTCTGTTTATGGAGCTGTATAGGGACTTTTTTTTTTTGCGGGATGAGTTACGTTTTTATTGGTTATATTTTTTGGTGGGACAAGGAACTTTAATGATCGCTTTTAAATCTGTTTATTGGAAAGGGGGATAGGGTGAAGGAAAATACTGCTATCCTAAAGCAGTGTTTTTTATTTTTATTTTTAATAGCGTTCACGTGCGTATCCGTGAAAGTTAGTTTTACTATGTGGTTGAGACGGAATTACGGTATGATACCCATTTATGTATTTTTTTTATTTGAAAAGCCACAATTTTTTTGAAAAAAAAGTGTTTTATTGTGTATTAAACAAAATTTTAGCATCGCTATCTTCTAATAGGCCAGAACTTTTTTAATTTTTCCATATACAGAGCTGTGTAAAGGACTTTTTTTTTTGCGGAATGAACTGACGTTTTAATTGGCATCACTTTGATGTTGTTGAGTTTTTGATTACTTTTTACTCCATTTTATGTGCTGCGTGGCATATTGATCCAAAAATCGCTATCTGTGGACTGTTGTTTGGGGTTTTGTTTACGGCGTTCACGTACGGGGTTAAAATTAAATGGACAGATTTATAGGGTGGGTCGCTACGCACGCTGCGATACCAAAATATGGGTACTTTATTTATTTTTGATCTCTTTTTAGGGCGATTGACGTTTGTAAAGGGGAGGGGGAAAAGGGCGCATTTACGTGGTTTTTATTTTATTTTTTGTTGTTTGTGTTTTTACTTTTTTAAACTTTTTTTTAAACTTTTTCATACTTTTTACACTTTCCCCCAGGGGGAATTGCCATGAACGATCGTCAGATATTAGCAATTGAAATCGAACTTCAGCTTCTAGCTGTATCCCTGGTCTCCATGGAACTGTCTGTCACGCTGCCCACAATGCATTGTGGGCATCGTGAATGTCACCAGACACCCGGTTCTGTCATTCAGCGTTCCGGGCTCGTCTCGGTAGGAGATCAGTAGCGGCGCTCAGCGCCGGTTACTGCACAGAGATCGGGCGGGCAGCAGGAGCTCAATCTGACCGCCCGCCAGCCGCGATGTCGCGACTACGATGTCGCGGACATAGGAGGGGGTTAATCCCAGCGGCCGGAGCTCACTGCGGCCGGGAGGGGGATGACCGGCATGATGCCAGCGGTATATATACCGCTGGTTTCATTGCACGCGATCATGCGCGCTCTGCTTGTGGAGCGCAGCAAGTTGCCGTGTCGTATCATAAGCCAATTGCGGAACCCTACCCGACATTGCCGTATGAGTACGGCAAATGTCGGTAAGGGGTTAATAATAATAATAATAATAATCTTTATTTATATAGCGCCAACATATTTTGCAGCACTTTACAATGTAGAGGGTATAATACAGACAAAGACAGAATTTACACAGTGAAGCTACTTACAGGTGAGACACAAGGTGTGAGGGCTGCTCGCAAGGAGCTTTACAATCTAGAGGGTGCCTGGAGGAAACAAAAGGAGGTGAGATTGCAAAATTATACATTGCCCAGCATGCATTTATAAATATGGGGGGGTGGGAGGTTTTACATAAAATTTGGTGAACCCTGCCACCATGGACTGACATCTATATACAGATAAGTGCCTGTGAGTGCCCTAGTGTAGGGGATGAGTGATAAATGTGTGTGATAGAAGGTGGGGGTTACAATTAGTGGTTTTTGGTTGGCCTGATGGGAGAAGATGTGTGTTTTTAGGACACTTCTTAAAACTGCGTGAAGGATGGGATTGTAGCATGATGGTGCGGTGGTAGGTTGTTCAGTGAATGGGTTTGCAGCAACGTGCGAATATCTTGAAGTCGGGCATGGAGGTTCGGTGATTGTTGTCTGTAGTTGATGTCCGTTAAGATGAGCGGTGAGAGCGGGCTGGGTGGTAGGACAGAGATGAGGGAGGAGATGTATGTGGGTGGCAGCACTGTGGAGAGGCTTTATGTGTGAGAGTGATTAGTTTATGCTGTATTCTGTACTGGATGGGCAAAACCAGTGCAGTGAATGACACAGGGTAGAGGCATCAGTATAGCGGCCTAGGTTGAGAAGAAAGCCTGGCTGATGCATTCAGGATTAGATTGGAGAGGGCGAGGAGTTTACAGAGAGGAGAGGGGACCGATAAAGCAAGGAGATTACAGTAGGTCAGACGAGAATGAATTAGAGCAACAATGAGAGTTTGAGTTGGGTTCCCACAGTGAGAAAAGGGACGGATTCCTGGAGATGTTCTGAGGCAGCAAGTGACAGAAGCGGGAATGGGATTGGATATATGGGTGAAGGTCAGATCAGAGTCTAGAATTAACCCCAAGGACATCGGGCCTGCTGGCCTAGGTGTAATGGTTAATGCCAACCACAGAGAGAAATAGCAGATGGGGGTTGGTTGTAGATGGGGGGGAAAGAAAAAACAAGAAGTTAGGTTTTTGGTGTGCTTTATGTTGGAGATAGAGAGAGGGACATTGATGTCAGAGACAGCGGGACAGACAGTCACTGGTGTTTTGCTAGCAGGGCAGGAGTTGAGGTCTCGGAGAGGTGGTATAATTGAGTGTCTTCGGGTAGAGGTCGGTACTGGAAGCCAAATTAATGATGGTTTGGCCAATGGGGGCTGTATAGATTGAGAGAGGAGTGACCAAGAACTGACCCTGAGGGACCCCTACGGCAAGAGGGAGAGGAAGTAGAACCTGCAAAAATGAGACACTTGAAGAGATAAAGAAGCGGTCTGAGAGGTAGGAAAAAGAACCAAGCGAGAGGGTGAGGAGCAGTGTATCTGATGCCAATGGTGCTGAGATGCTGAGGAGAAGTTGGTTTGATCAACAGTGTCAAATGCTGCAGAGAGATCCAGAAGAACTAACAACGAGTATTTGCCTGAGATTAGCATGTGGAGATCGTTAGGAGACTTTAACTAGAGCTTTTGTGGAGCGTAAAAGAGGCGGAAACCTGATTGTAGAGGATCAGAAGAGAGTTAGCTGAGAGATAGACGGATTAGGCAAGAGTAGACCAGGCGTTCCAGGAGCTTAGAGATAAAGGGAAGGTTAAGACTGGTCTGTAGTTGGCCGGCTCAGGATGGGTCCAGGGAGGGTTTTTTTTTTAGTAGGGAGTTATAGTAGTGTTTAAAGGAGGATTGGGAAGATCCCGAGTTGGAGAGAGAGGTTACAGATTTGCAGTAAGGTGAGAGGGATAGCTGGAGATAATAGAACTGGAGAAGGTGGTGAGGAATGGTGGTCGCTTAGAGCAGGATGGTGGGGGCGAGGCAGAACAGGAGATGCCTGGATACTTCTTTTATGTCGTTGGGTCAAGAGCGAGAACACACTAGAGGATGTTGACGGGGAGGGGACAGGCATGGGCTTCTGCTCTGGGGTGGCTTTTTGTCGGAGGGCTTTGTGATGAGATGTTATGCCGGGATACTGTCATTTTGTCTTTGAAGTGAGTGCAAGGTCCTCAGCACAGAGGTCAGAGACCGGGCCTGAGCTTTAGGTCTGAGATGGAGTGGATGGGTGTTCAAACAGGCGTTTTTTGGGTTGTTGTGTAAGGTGAGATGAGGGAGGTGAAAATATTTTTGTGTTGGCGCTGTGAAGGGCTCAATGGATAAGTCTCCTGAGCATGAATTGGTAGTGGAGAAAGTTGAGGTTTAGTCTGTAGCTATCGACTTTCTCACTGAGCTCAGACACTTGGAGCATCGTTGCAGGAAACGAGTCTGAGGTGTCGGGACAAGGCTGCCGGCGTCTGACTCTGGGTGGATACGGTGTGTGAGTGGTGCAAATTGTCCAGGGGTGGTTGTGTGAGAGTTTCGTTGTAATGTTTGACTGCCAGGTACAGCGACAAGAGATGGGAGAGATTGGGCGGCAGTCGAGGACTGTCTGGTGTTAGGAGTTCCTGGGTGTTAAATGGAGCGGATTATTTTATGAATGCCGTGAAGGGCAAGATGTGTCCAGAGAAGGTGAGTGAGAATTGATACGTAAAAGAGATAAGAGTTATGATCAGAGAGAGCATAAGGAGAATTGGTAGGTTAGAAATTGATGCGAGACGATAGAGACCAGATCAAGAGATGTTCCCATCCTTGTGGGTGGGAGAGCAGTAAACTGCAAGAGGCAAAGCAGAAGAGGTCTCAGTGAAAGAAACTGAGAGGCAAGAAGGAGACATGGGGTCATCAATGGGGATGTTGAAATCAACCATGATGACGACGTGGGCATTTCAGAACAGAGGAAATAGGAGAGGCCAGGCCGCGAAATTATCCCTGAAATTGGCGGGGTGAGCCGGGGGGGTTCTGTACACAAACTGCGACTCTGATGGAAAATGGCAGAAGAGCTCTAAGGGTGTGGACTTCAAAAAGAGGGGGGAAAGTGAGGGAGGGTGCGGGAGGTATGACCTGTAGTGCAGTGTGGAGAGGAAGAGATAGAGTATGCCGACTCATCCTCCCGGCCTGTTCTCGGCGTCTGGGGGTGTCGGGTGAAGTGTAGGCCGCCTTAGGCTGAGAGCGGCAAGGGAAGCGGTGTCAGACGTGCTGGAGCCATGTTTCTGTGAGGGCCAGCAGGTTGAGGGAATGAGAAAGAAAAGGTCATGAACAGCAGTGAGTTTGGTTGCCAACAGATCGGGCATTCCACAGGGCACATTTAAAAGGGGCAGGGACAAAGACATACAGCGAATAGTGAGCAGGTTAGCAGGGTTTCTATGGAGGTGGAGGAAGTGGGATGAGCCAGTAAGGAAGGTGGGCCGGGGTTAGGAGAGTGTCAACTGCAGCGAGAAGCAGGAGAATGAAAAGCGACAGCAGATGGTTATGTGATGAGTATGAGCGTGTTTGTGCAGCACTATGCAAGATGGCGATTTTGGAACGTGGTTAAAAAGGGAGAACAGTGTGTTGGGATGTTATAATGGTGAGTGGGAGGATAGAGGCGATGATATGGATAGAATTTTCAGGGGGTGTGACGGTGGTGGTATCAGTAGAAGGGAGATGGCTGCAAGGTAGATAGCATGAGTGGCATGGTGAATGAGTTGTGGAATCTAAAAATAGGCCTAATCAAAGAAAAGCCCTTCTCCTGGCCCCCTTATGCCCACTTCTTGTCCCATTTGGTCATATTTCTTCAAGTTCACTTTACAATACTATCACTTTCAAATCTTGCATTTCAAATCCATGCACTAATATAGATGCACGATTGACCCGAAGTCAGATTGACCTCAGCTCACAAAATTATAGTGTGCTCTGACTCTAAACTACGGTGAGCAGCGTTCACTTGCATATATAAGACCCCCCAGTTTTACCTCTGTCTTTAATAGTGTAAGATTTAACAGCATGTATGAAAGTGTCTCATAATCTATACACCAAACATTGGCGCATAGAGTGTATGCTTTAACCCCTTAAGCCGAACGCCTGAAAAGTAGTTAATGACCAGAACATTTTTTTAGTTTCTGCCTCCTTGCGTTTCAACAGTTGTAACTTTTTTATTTTTTCAATGATGCAGTTGGATGAGGCCTCGTTTTATTCGAGACAAGTTGTACTTTATGGGGGAATAGTTTAAGTTCACTTATAAATAATTGCAGTATTTTTTTTTATTTAAAAAAAATACTAATTTTTTTACACCATTCACATTACACACTTAATCACTTGTTATATTAATTCTGCAGGTTATTACGGGTGAGTGGATCCCTAATCTGTGTAGATGTTTTCGTGCGTGTAATTTATGCACAATTCTTTTTTGATTAAATTTTTTTTTTTTTATTTTGTTACACTTTTTTTTTTTACACTTTTTATGTGTTTTTTTTTTACTTTTTTTTACTCCCATGAAGGGAGAACTGTTTAACATTTTTTTCACATTTTTTACACTTAGTAATATAGTAGCATATTCATATATGCTAATACATTCTAATCTGTGTCAGTCTAACACAGGCAGTGATTAGGACAGCACAAAGTGCGTCCTAGTCACTGGCTTCTTACACAGACAGCTCTGGGGCCACTCTAGGTCCCCAGAGCTGACTGTGCAGCCGTTCCCCGGGCTCTGTTGGGTCACCGGGTGTTCCGATCACCCGACAGAGCAGGGGAACCCTTTGATTGCGCTGCGGTAACGCACAGCCGCAATCAAAGGGTTAAAGCACCGGGTTGCGGAGGTTTCCGCCGCTACCTGGTGCTCGCACGAGATGCTCCGGGATCAGGTGCCGCAACCCCGATGTCTGCAGCGACGTCTAAAGTCGTCGCTGCAGACGAACGACCCGCACCAGCCGACGTCTAAAGTCGGCGGGCGGTCGTTAAGGGGTTAAAGTTTGTCTCAGCCATATCACTTTGGAACTGGTATGGATTTGTATGACAGTTTTGTACCAAATTTTGGTGCATTTCTGACACATTGCACGACTCTGGTGCGACATGCCCCCCTCATCTTTGGCGCATTCAAAAGTGTTGCATCTGGCGCAGATTGCGTCAAGTCTTGGCATACAATGGTTCCTACATATATAGAACAGGGCTATGACAGTTTGGTTCAATTGACGGCAAATGGCGCAGCCCTATTCATAGATGTCGTTCTTAGGGTGACATGTATGTATTTTGGTGCTCAGACGCCATTTTTTGGAGCACAGTAGTAGCGTAGAATGCGCCTGAATCTGTCAACCTGTGCTACTGCAGGTCATAGATTAAGTGCCTTCTAGCTACTAAGCGACAATTCTGACTCAGGTAAACCACTTTTAACTTGGTCTACCTGTTCAGCAGTAATGCGCCTGGATTTGCCGTCCTCCCATCATAAATGTGTAAAATCGTACGGTTGTAGTGAGACTTGGCTCCAGCACACCCCCCGATCTTACAAAGTGCTGTGAACACTTTATAATGTGCCTAATTTTGGAGTGTCTGATTAAAAATCTCGAAAACAGGGCTGTGCCAGTTTTCGAGCTGAAAAGACTTCTGGCACAGCCCCGTACATACGTGTTACTCTTAGTCTTTAAAAAATAAAAAATAAAAAAATTGAAAAAGGATTAAAAGTTCAAAACACACCTTTTTGCCATGTTTCAAATAAAAAAAACTATACCAAATGTTAACATTATTGGAATCACAGCATCCATAAATGAACAATCTATAAAATTATAACATTATTTAGCTCACATGGTGAATGTGGCAGAAAATAATTCCTAAAGCCAAAATTGTGGGGGTTTTTTTGGTTACTTCACTAAAAAAAAATTGAAATAAAAAGTAATCAAAACGTTATGTGTATCCCAAAATGCTACAAGGTAGACACAAAAAAAAAAAAAGTGATGGGTCTTGGAAGAACGTAATATAAATAAAAACCCTTGTGGCGGAAAAGTGTTAAGGTGGCAGCATAAAGTATCTGTGGGGTTCTTGCACTGTTCTTACCCTATTTTCACCATTCTCACAAGTTAAGCACGAGATGCTATTTAAAATTTTGATTTTTCTATAGAGGCACAGAGATTTTCCATATTTGTGACAAATTCTATGACATTTTATGTACAAAAAGGAGAGAACTTATTGAAGGTAGAGTGTATACACTAAAAAAAACACATTTGCTATTGACAAGCTTAAACCCTTTTCCTTCAGCAAAAAATGAAATACTCATAATATATACGGTAACCTTTCATCAAAAATTAATTTAAGAGTAGCAACCAATCTGGCCCAGTGGATCTAAATCAGGTAAAACAAGTAGTTGTTATTTATAACCTGTGTCCAAAAATGGCTTTATCCCAAACTGAATGAACCTTACTGGGCTATACAGGCAGAGGGTGAAGCACTTTTAATCCTCCACTGTGCGCAAACAGATATTATCTAGCTCACATAGCAATTAGAGACCCAGATCAGACTGAGAAATAGATACAAATAAAGTATTAAACACTTGCCACAACACTCACTTATAGGCACTGCTTTAGCAATACTGTCTGAGGTTACCCTCACGATCCTACTCAAGTGCATTGCTGGCTGCCTGATTTTAGTCGTCCTGGGCTTTTTTAAGCGGTTATTCCTTTCACAGGCATTTAATAGCCCTTACATATCTTTAACTTGCAGCCACTGTCTATTAAGGCACCTAAACTTTTGTGAATTACCCCATATAGGTTAGTTCACCAATAGGTATCAAGATAATTAAAGGGGTTTTGCCAAGAAGTAAGTTCCTCGCCTAATAGGCTGATACTCCTCTTGAGGCATGAAAAAAAGGGGCATTGTGTTTCTGTGTTTAAAAAAACAAGTACCTCCTCTGTGATGTCATTGCACCACCTCCAATGCACGTTCCTGATACTCAGTCTCTGTAGTTGAGCAAACATTGTTTGGCTAATCCACAGGGATAACTGTATTGTGCAGAAGCTATATGGGTTTTGTTTCTCCCTCTTATCTTCTCAGGAGAGAAGATAAGCTCCTAGCAGGCAGCGTCTTTAATTTGTTCACAAACTGATGCAGGGGGATAGGCGAGGGGGCTGAGCAGGGAGCGTCTGCATGTTTACTCAGATAATTACATTACAACCAGTGGATTCTCTATACAAAAGACACAGGATCTTTTCTCCCCAGTCTCTTCAAAGCTCATTCATGTTCCCTGCCAACAGATAAGAAGTGCAAACAACACAAGTGCTGCCAGATCATCTGGTGGTCATGTCTTATGTAAACTGTCAGGAAACTAAGGGCATCTTAGTCAGGCTTTAGATCTCACAGGCTTCACTTTTTTAATGACATATATTTAGAAAATTGATTAAATACCCATTTTGGAGGATCCCACGTCAACATTACATCGTGGCAAAACCCCTTTAATTGCTGGCTGCCTAAAAGTATAGCTTAGACCCCTGTATAGACCAACAGTCAGGGCTTAAACTCATATATACGCTTACTGTCTGTCTCCTGCTTTAGTACTACATAGGGAGATGAATTGCTATCTACCTATTTAAAGATCTCACTCTGGCTCTATATATGCGCTCGCTGTCTGTCTCCTACTTGAGCACTGCATAGTGAGATGAACTGCTATCTGCCTGTATACAGATCTCACTCACTAATATTCCGATTAGACACTCCAGGTAGTATTCTTATATTTACATTTACATTTCCATCACAAACCATTTTTTGTAGGTATTCTCCTCTAGAAGCGGCACCTGTACAGGCACCTTTGGACTGCACATGGATTGCTTACAGCCCTATAATCCAGACTTGTAAGCACTGCTGTAAGGCTCCATATCATGCTGTCTATATAAGGCCTGTGCAAAATACAAATTCGTACATTTTGATTTAAATAGGTTTTCTTACTACAAAGATAAGATTTCAACATAAAAGGACAGTTAAATGAAGACTTTTTCTAAATATATTGGTCAACAGATTTTACTTTAATCATGAGCTATATGCTCTGAGGTGCACACATGTTTCTATGGTAACCTTCATACCCGATGGATGTCTGTTATCTGATTAGCTGATAGCAGGGTCACCCCACTGTTGGACTGAGATTGAGTCAAACTTATTATATCTAACAAGATTAGCTTTACTCAATAAAAGGTACATTTGCTATGAAGACTGAAAAACTTGGCTTTATCTGTAATCAGGACTGGGACAAGGTATTCTGATATCCTAGGCAAATTAGGTATATAGCGCCTCTCCATGAAAAATTATTTGCGCTTTGCTCTCCCTTTTCTGCCTGGGATGAAATGGTGTCCTATGGAGTTGCCTACCTTCACTTACTCGTCATCCCAGCCCTGTCTGTAATCTTGTTAGAGATAACAATTTCCTGCACTGACAGAGTAATGGCTCACTTGAAGTTGAATATGCTAATCACTGCTGGAGAACCACCCACAGCCTGAGGAGACAGAATTAGTGCAATTCTCAGTGAAACAGCATGGTGAGAAACCCCTTTAAAGCCTAATTCACATGTAAACAAAATCGTGCAGCCAATAGCTATCATATGTGTGAATGGGTTATGTCCAAATGCAGCAGCCGCAGTGTCTAAACCTTATGGGATTTTAGTTTAAGTATTTTTGCATAAACATTTGAACCTAACACGAACATGATGTGACTTAAATGGGTGTTCTCATCAGGCTCTTTCATAGAGCTTGCTCTTCACAGCCAGCTTTAGGTTCCTAATTCCTGGTTAGGCTGTGGGTGGTTCTACAGCAGTGAATGGCATATCAGCTCTGTTATTCCTAGCTGAACCTGTTAGAGGGACATTGGTGATGGAGGGATTTTAACAGCAGGACACAAGGTTACAGAGCTCTAAAGGGTCAGTTTGCCAGCAAAAAAGATAAACAAGCCCCTGTTCTACTGATAAAACACAACATAACATCTGCTCTGCCTCTGAAACAAAGCAAAATCAGAATATTAATGTATTTGGTAATCGTTTTTATTTACCTTTGACTACATGTTAATTACTATTCAGCAGCAACCATGATCTAAACTACTTTGATCACATATGTAACCCATTTATGTAATATATTGCTTTTTACCTTAATAATATGTATTATTCACATATTCCTATACAGAAAAGGAAACTGTAATCCATGATCTTAGTTAACATTTATCTGGAGTTTCTAAGCACGCAAGAGAATACCCAGCTTGAGCAAATGAAAAGGACAAGTACATGATGATCACATCAAACATTTGTACCGTGTTGTGCAAAATAAAGAATGAGAGTGAATACTTTACACACAGAGTATGGTCATCTTTTTAAACATTAAAGCATATTTTTTCCTTGAGCTATGTGATTCCTTGAATGGTGTGCATACAATTATTGTCATCTGCACAATAAGCAACAAAAAAGTTGTATCCAAAAATTATCATTCATAAGACTGAGAATGAACTAGTAGCTGGAGTGTGAAAATCTGTTTTTATTGATAATGATTTCATTTCCTCACATACTGTGCTAAAATGTACTAAAAATAATTCATTGTAAAACAATGTACCAGGGGTGTCAAACTCAGGTCCACCGGCCAAATTTGGTCCACAGTGTAATTATATTTGGCCCGCAAGTAATGGCCAGGCAGTGTACAGAGGAGAAGAGAAAGAAGCCAGGAGGTGTCACTACACTGCTTCACCTCAGCCCCTCCACCCTGCATAGAGCAAAGTAGGGGCCGCATGGCAGGAGAAACAACTCAGATAGCGGGATGATTGATAAGATAAGAGGAGCTCACAGGGAGGAACAAAGATCCAGATCCTCAACACCTAAGGCTATGTTCACACGGCGTCTTTTAGGATGTATTTTGAGGGGTATTTGCGCTGCATTGCGTTCTGAATTCCGTCCTGTAATTACGGTAATCATAACTCTCATAGACAGCTATGATTACTTGCCATCTTTCCCACCGCATATTGAACATGTCACTTCTTTCCAGCGTACACGCTGCAGGGATAATAAAAGTGAATGGGGCCAGCCGAGTGGCGGCCCCCCTGTGCTTTAGAAGAACACTCTGATCAGTGCGTTCTTCTAAACACACGGCGTCTTGAACATCCCCTAGCCCTTACAGCTCCTTCTCAGCCCCATTATCTCAGCAGGCAGCAGGGTACTCCAAAACGAGACACTGCGCTGTGCAACAGATTAGAAGCACTCTGAAGACCAGTGGACACAGTGAGCTAACTGATTGCGGTCAGTACAAATAATGTGGGTACCGGACTTTCTCTGGCCTTAAGAGCATACCAGGACATAAGGCAGTGCATGAGAAAAGTACTTGCGGGAAAAGACAGAGTTCTGTCATGCCGCAGCAACACATTTATTCAATAAATATCAAGGTTGGTTGGCAACTTTTCCCTGGTTTTTCATTTTGGCCCACTGTGTATTTGAGTTTGACACCCCTGCTCTACATCTTCTAAAAGACTACTTTTAATGTTATTTAAATGGCTCGATGCTCTCAACGACTCACACTACATAATATTATTTATGTAGTAATAATAGTAACTTTAGGTCTCTTCTTTTTTGTGATCTGATGAGTGGTCAAAGATTATGATTATGTGGGTAATTATTTTGCTTGAGCTGCATAGGAGCCTGTGAACAGGAGCAGACCCATTGACTTCAATAGGAGAGTTTTCTAGACATGCTCTGTGAAAGAAATCACTGTGCACTCCTATTGTGAATGGAGGATCCTGTGTTATCTATACATTTTGGTGTCACCTTTTAGTGTAACCTTGCTTGTGCTGAAAATGAGGAGACTGCTGAAACGTTTTCTCTACAGAACAGGAAGTATAATACTTTTATTAGGTCTAGTGGCCAAAGGTAAAACTGCAACTTTTTAAAACCTTTATAAAATATTGATTGTAATATGGAGAATTAAACAGAAAATAACAACCAATTCCTAAATAAAGCGTTAAACATAAAAACATGAGTTAAACAATAGGTCATTTTCTGATGACACATCCCCTTTAAGCTTGGAAAGTTGCATCTGAACAAACCACAAGACTTCTGGAACAGTGTACTTTGGACATATGACACCATGGTGGAGATGTTTAGCCATAATGCAAAGCACCACATTTGCTAAAAAAAAAAACATATCAGCACAAACATCACATACCTACTGCCAAGCAAGGTGGTGGCAGGGTGATGATTTGGACTTGTTTTGCAACCACAGGACCTGGTCATTTTGCAGTCATTGAGTCAACTATTAACTGCCCTGTATACCAAAGTGTTCTAGAGTCAAATATGAGGCCATCTATAATAGATGTGTCATGCAACAGGGCTATGATTCCAAGCACACCAGCAAATCTATAACAGAATGGCTGAAAAATAGAGTCGTTGCAAAATGGCTGAAAGTTTAGATTTCAACCCAATGGAAATGCTCTGGCAGAACCTTAAGGGATCACCTACACGGCATTGTTCTACTATCGGATTTACAAACAGATGTTGAATTTTGAAACCCGTTAAAATCCGAATGTCAACCATCCCCTGAGACTTCAATAGAAAATCCATGTTGTAGTCTACACGGATCGGATTTTCCAAGGTCAGATTTCAAAGCCGATGGCTTTGCAAACAAATTGGAACATGTACATTCTTCCGCAGGATTTACGGCACAAAATGTACTGTTCAATGTTATATGGGCTGAATCCGAATCTGACCACAAAATCTTCCCCAAAAAATGTAAAAAAAAACGAAAACTGATTGTAAAATACCATCGGATTCTGTTGTAGAATCCGACCAGTATTTTACAATTGCCATGTGGATGTACCTCTAGAGAGCTATGTATAAATGAATGGCCACAAACCTCAATAAACTAAAGCAACATTGTATAAAAGAGCGCCCAGTATTCATTGAGATTAATGTTAGAGACTAATAAAGTCATACAGAGAACAATTTCTTCAAGTTAATGCTGCCAAAGTAGTTCTGCAAGCTATTTATTCATGGGATGGTTTCATTTCTGTTAAATTTATAATGACACGCCAGAATTTATTTTATCTATACAGTATCTATATATTTTGAAGAGACAACACTGAAGATATGACACTTTGATGTAATGTAAGTAGTCAGTGTATAGCTTGTATAACAGTATAAATTTAGTGTGCCTTCAAAATAACTCCACACACAGACATCATTGTCTAAACCACTGGCAACAAAAGTGAGTACACCCCTAAGTGAAAATGGACTATGGAAGTCCTAGAATGTAGCTGCCTTGTACTCTTTATGTTGTAGGGAAGAGCTGGCATGAGAACTACTGACTCTCCCACAACTATGATAAAAGTGTTGCATTATCTTTTTCTATGAATATAGTTAATATATAATGTTTTAACTCCTGGATAACGACTTTAATAAAGAACTTTACAGAAAAGATGTTAGTATTATCTGAATTGGTAAAAGTCGTGCATTACGTAACACATGACTATACCATTCTATACTAACATTATACAGTTGTATAAACCACACCTGTAAAACTCTCTTTAGTACAATTCTATAACCAGTTTGCAGAAAATGTTCCAAGTTACCAACTTAAGACAAGAAAGGCAAGTACTGTATGTGTTTATGGCCAAATTGGGGACTATTCCAATTTTTATTGGCTGTGCAGTGCAACATTTGTAGAAATCTGTCAGGAAATCTGTGGTCTCACTTGAACAATTTTTCTAGGTATACTTTAACATCCAAAAAGGATATCCTCTTAGTTTCAATGAATGAACAGCTGCTGAATCTCCAAAAACATTCTTACGGCTTCTTCTGCCACATAAGGAGACACTGGTATTGTAAATGGCACATGGTAGCTAGGGGGCTAGGGGGCCCTGAGCTTCAAGTTACGACTCTGGGTTTATTGGTCAGTTTTTCAGACAGTTTGAAGTTTTAGAAACTGTCTGAAAACCAACATGTAACGCTCCCCAATAGACTTTAACCCCTTAACGACCGCGCACTGTCTTTTGGCGTCAGTTGGTGTGGGTCGTTCGTCTACAGCGACGTCTTTTGCCGTCGCTGCAGCCATCGGGGTTTGCGGCTCCGGGCGCCGCAGCAGCGCTGGGATCGGGGCTGTACTACACAGCCCTGATCCCAGAGCATCTCCTACGAGCACCGGGAAGCAGGGGAACCTCCGCATCCCGGTGCTTTAACCCTTTGATTGCGGCAGTGCATTACCGCAGTGCAATCAAGGGGTTTCCCCTACTCTGTTGGGTGATCGGAACACCGGTCACCCGACAGAGCCCAGGGAATGGCTGCACAGTCAGCTCTGGGGACCTAGAGTAGCCCCAGAGCTGTCTGTGTATGAAGCCAGTGACCAGTACACATTGTGTGCTGTACTGATCACTGCCTGTGTCAGACTGACACAGATTAGAATGTATTAGCATATATGAATATGCTAATACATTACTAAGCTTTAAAAAAAATGTAAAACAGTTTTCCCTTCAAGGGATTTAAAAAAAAAAAAAAGTAAAAAACATTAAAAAGCGTAAAAAAAAGAATAAAAAAATAAATAATAAAATAGAAATAAATATTTAATAAAAATCATTGTGCATACATTACACACAAAAAAAAATCCTACACATATTAGGTATCCACACGACCGTAATAAACTGTAGAATTAATCTAACAAGTTATTAAGTGTTAAATGTGAATGGTGTAAAAAAAAAAAAAATGTAAAAAAAAAATTCTGCAATTATTTATAAGTGAACTTAAACTATTCCCCCATAAAGTACAACTTGTCTCGAATAAAACGAGACCTCATACAACTGCGTCATTGAAAAAATAAAAAAAGTTACAACTGTTGAAAGGCAAGGAGGCAAAAACTAAAACAAATGTTCTTGTCATTAACTACTTTTCAGGCCTGTGGCTTAAGGGGTTAATAGAAAGTAGTCCCCACTGAATGGATTTTCACACCGCCGGTGGTACAAAAAACTTAGAATCTTTCTCCACTTTTTTGTCTAAACCTGGACAAAAAACATTCACTGACTTCCTGCACTACATATGCAGTGAAAGAAAGAATTATTTGATCCCTTGCTGATTGTGTAAGTTTGCCCAATGACACAGACATTAAGGACCACAGGTATGAAAACTGACTAGATCTAAAACTCACTTTGGTGCCCATAGCCACCAATCAGAGCGTTCCTTTCATTTCATATAGTGCTCTGGAAAAATGAGAGGGGCACTCTGATTAGTTGTTATGGCCAACAAAGGAAGTTTTAGACCTAGACAGTTTTCATACATCTGGCCCTAACAGTCTATAATTTTAAGGATAGATTAATTTTAACCTTGAGAGGTAGAATATCCAAAATAAAATCCAGAAATTCACATTGTATAAATTATATAGATTTATTTGCATTTTGCTGACAGAAATAAGTATTTGATTCCCTACCAACCATTAAGGGCCACATGTATGAAAACTCTCTAGGTCTAAAACTCACTTTGTTGCCCATAGCAACCAATCAGAGCGCCTTTTTCAATAAATATAGTGGCAGAATGAAAGGGGCGTTGTGATTGGCTGCTATGGGCAACAAAGTGAATTTTAGACCTAGACAGTTTTCATACATGTGGCCCTAAGAGTTCTGGCTCCTACAGACCAATTAGACGCGATATAAAAAGACACAAATACATGTTTTTCTCATTATCTGACATGAAATCAGAATAAACCTTACCCATACATGCCAACTCTCCCGCTTTTGGCGGGGGGGTCCCGCTAATGGGGATCCCCCCCGTCCTCCCGGCAGAGTTGGCATTCCTCCCGTCGCCAGCAGGCAGCGGGGGTTCTTTAAATTACCGCGGCGCAAGAGTAGCGCTAGTGCCGCTCCTACAGGCGGGTGAAGCGGCCGCAGCGGGCGCTCACCCGCCCGGTGAGTCTCACTGACTTGTGTGGCCGCAGCCGCACAGTCAGTCAGGGAGAAGGCAGGAGGGATCGTTCCCCTCCTCCCTTCTCCCCCTGTATGTACAGCGCCAGTGTGCGCTGTACATACAGATCAGTGTCGCAGGGTGAGTGACGCACGGCTGCACTCACCCCCCTGCGACGCTGAGGAGATCATCCAGAGCTGGACGGGTTTTTTTTATTAGCTACTGGGGGCAATGGCTGGCTACTGGGGGCAATGCCTGGCTACTGGGGCAATACCTGGCTACTGGGTGCAATACCTGGCTACTGGGGGCGATACCTGGCTACTGGGAGCAATACCTGGCTACTGGGGGCGATACCTTGCTACTGGGGGCGATACCTGGCTACTGGGGGCAATACCTGGCTACTGGGGGCGATACCTGGCTACTGGGGGCATTGCCTGGCTACTGGGGCAATACCTGGCTACTGGGGGCAATGCCTGGCTACAAGGGGGCAATACCTGGCTACTACCTGGCTACAAAGGGGGCACTACCTGGCTACTATAGGGGGCACTACCTGGCTGCTATAAGGGGCTACTGCCTGGCTATTAGGGGTCACTGCCTGGCTATTAGGGGTCACTACCTGATTATTAAGGGGCACTACCTGACTATAAGGGGCATCACCTGGCTATTAGGGGGCTACTACCTGGCTATAAGGGCACTTCCTGGCTACAGGGGCATCTACCTGGCTTTCTTCCAGAGCTGTTATGTATTTAGGTGGAGTGGGTGTGGCTTTTCTAAGGGGCGTGACACACCAACAAGATGGGCGTGGTCATGCAAATTTTTACTTGCGCCGCCCTCTTCAATCTCCTGCTTTTCCCCTTTCAAAAGTTGGCAACTATGACCTTACCCGTTTTAGGTCAATTAGGATTACCAAAATGATTTATATTTGCCAAATGTCAGAATAATGAGAGAGAGAATTTTTAAGGCATATTTATCACTTTCTGCAAAGTCTAAATTTTACATACACTAGGATTACTATTCCTTTAAACAATTTGGGACAGTCCATATGATGATGTCATCTAATACAAATAACAGTGGCACACTAAAGACTAAGTAAATCCTCAAGGTATATAGGAATATTGGAAATGCATTACTGCTAAGGAAAATATGAAAAACCTGGGACTCTTAGTTTACAGTTTTTGATCAAAGATTGTATTAAGCTCACCTCCCAATAGCCTCAAGGGGTTCCCAGAGCAGGTGAGTCCCTACACTAAAACATGTTACCTTGCTAGGAGTCCATTCAGACTGCCACTTCCCCAGGAGTGATAGGAACCTGCTACTGAATTATCCTGCACAGGTTTAAAAGAGGCGGCTGAGTGCAGCAAGCCTATGATGATGTCATGCTTAGGAAGCTTCTGGTTTATTGGCAACAGAGTTATCACCTATGAAGGTCCCTGAGAAGATGGTAGGCAGCGAGTCCCTGTCTGACAGTCTGAATATGGACCCAGGTGTGGTAAACATGTGCCCAGAAATGCTACCAAGTGAGAAAAGTCCAGAGAGCAGTGAGTCTGTGATACATGGACTTGTATAACAATGCATGAAAAATTGAAATGATACAGTTAGACCATAGAGTCATGTGTAAACAATGCACAGTACTAAATATAAGGCATGAAAATCTATACATTCTGCAAAAATATACAGATAAAATAATATTTGGAATATATTTTGTAGCATATGGGCATAAAGTTTCTCCTTGAGGAGAGCCCCCTAAAGTTTTAGTTAAACCTATAGGCCATGTAATGCTCTCTGGTAAAATCAAATTAGCATACACACATATACTTCATATGACACAATGGCAACATGCCCATAAGGCTTTAATAAAAATATAAAGTATAAAGATCACAAAAACTGCATCATCACCGTTTCATCAGGAGTGATCACTTTTACTAGTTTCTTTGTCATCCATGTATATCAATCTGCCATAGACAAAAATTGAGACACTTTCATATACCCCTCCGATGAGTATATTTTCTATTTTACTGTGGTCTGGACACCACACCGATGAGTATATTTTCTGTTTTACTGCTTACAAGTCAACGCTGTGATTTTGATTGATGCGGTATCTATATTAAGAACGCTGTGAATCTGCTGCAATTAGAAAGATGATTTCTACGAACAAATAGAGCACTCTAAGCTAACGTTCTGTGAAATATCAAATTGGACTTTAGTTGTGAACTGGTCTAATACGTGGCTTTTGTGCCAATGAAGTATATATATGTTCATTGATATATTTGAATACAAGTTAATTTTTTAAGAAGAAAGTATGAAAGTGTCTCATTTGTTGTCTATGGCAATTTGATATACGTGGATGACAAGTTGAATTGACCGGTGGGGACCTGTCTGTAATTGCCTTTTTCTATGTTTCAAAAAAGTGCCAAAGTTTAATATAAAGTAATAGTTTCATTGTTTCATGTCTTATGTTTTAGGGTGCTTTCACACACAGGTGCGTTTTTGGTGCACATCCAGAAAGCACCAAAAAAAACGCACTGTGTGAAAGCACACTATAGCCAGGTGATAGCCCCTATAGTCAGATAGTAGCCCCTATAGCCAGGTAGTAGCCCCTGTAGCCAGGTAGTAGCCCCTGTAGTAGCCCCATATCGCCATGTAGTAGCCCCTGTAGTAGCCCCTGTAGTAGCTCCTACAGCCAGGTAGTAGCCCCTATAGTAACTCCTATAGCCAGGTAATGGCCCCTATAGCCAGGTAGTGACCCCTTAGAGGCAGGTAGTAACCCCTGTAGTAGCCTCTATAGCCAGGTAATAGCCCTTACAGTCAGGTAATAGTCCCTATAGCCAGGCAATAGCCCCTATAGCCAGATAGTATCCCCTGTAGTAGCCCCTATAGACAGATAATAGCCCACCTTGAACGCTCTCCTCGCCCGCCCCTAGGTACGGCCCTGGTTTATCTCTAAAGGGCTTTTCTCACTACAATGATTAGCTTTCAACATGTAGGGAAAGAAAATTGAAAACTTTTCTAAATACGTTGATCTTTTGATATTGCACTGGTCAGGAGATAAGATTTTATCTGCTCTCAGTGCACACAAGTGTCTCTAGGTTACCATCCATATCTCCTTTCCTGATTAGACAGAGAGCAGGGAATGATGTCGACATGTTTGGACACAGCAGAGTCTTTTCTCTAACAAGATTAGATTTTTTAAATGTTTACCTTTGAAAAGCAATAGTTTTCACTTCTGGGAGGTCAGCAGCATTGTTTACTTACAGATTAAATCTCCTGCACTTATGTCTCCGTAAAGCTCAGCTAGGAATAGCAGAGCTGATATGTTTATCACTGCTATAGAACAACTCACAGCCTGACTAGAAAGTGTGATACGGAAGCTGCCTGTGACTCTGTGAAACTACATAGTGAGAAAACCCCTTTAAAAACCAGAGAAATGTCTACCAACCAGTTATGTAAGTGGTGTTATTTATATATTTTTTCCGGAATCTATTGATATATGTACTTTGATCTTGTATTGCCATGTAATACTATGGTTGTGGTGCAATAATTTGTTTTGCCTTCATGTATATTGTCTTTATTTCTGGTGTTACTATGATTTAATAGTGTAATTAAAATAAATTTTTAATCTGTTTCTTGTAAGGCAGTAATAAGTTTTAGGGTGCTTTCACACATTTTTGAATAGCATTAATAAGCACTACACTCTCCAGCTTGTTGCTTTTAAGCAATCGTCTATAGCAGACTTTATACCAAAAGTTTTCCGGTATGGGATTATGGAGCGGGATTTACCGCTGAGCCTGCTCCATACGCTGTGGGTGCCAGCTGATAGTTACATGACACTTACCATTAACAGCTGGCTTTTATCCTTCCGTTTAATCATTTAGACGCCTAATTGAATGAGAAAAGGTACTGACCATTGATCCTTACTCTGGTCAGCCACCCTGCAGGGTGCCAAGCGGTTGTCATGGCAGCTAGAAGTCTTATAAAAGCTTCCATAGCCGCCATGTTACTGCATCTATTACAGCACAATATCAGCTGCATTCCACAAGCACCAAAAACCAGCCAAAAGGAACATAGGAATTTTTTCAAAAAGCATTTCTGCTACTGTAGTATACATGAAAATTTGACCTCAATACAGACATTCTGACATGTTACCTCTCTTGGTGTCTTTTCAGACGTCCATATTTTCAGAAGATTCTGACCTGGTTTAAAACAGTCTGTGTGGATAAGCACATCTTCTGCCTGAGGCAGAAAGTAACAGAGGTGCCATCTACATAATGCAGTAAAATAAGCACCATGTAAATAATGCAGGCGTGTGTACAAGCAATAAGTACTACAAGTATATTTATGAGAATTAAAAAAAAAGTTAAAAATAAAAAAAAATGAAAATTTCAAAACATTGGCCATTTTACAAATAGAATGAAATAAAAAAGTTACATATGATTGGTATCGCTTCATTAGTAAAATTCCAATCTATTACAATAAAACATAATGCATGCTCTCCAATTGCCAGCTCAAGTGGCTGTTTTGAAGACTAAAAGCCCATGGAAGAATAGAGACAGTGGAAGTAGAAGGCACCTACAGAGCAGACTTGGCTGCAAAGGCCACAGCTCTCTTCCCAGAGATTCGAGAGGAAGCAGGAGTGGCTGTATATGTGCTGACCAGAGCAGAGAAGAAAGAAAGAGAATGTGAGAAGAAAGAATGAGAATGTGATAAGAAAGAAGAAGAAGGTGAGAAGAAGAAAGAAGGAAAGAAGAAAGTGAGAAGAAGAAAGAAGGAAAGAAGAAGGTGAGAAGAAAGAAGAAGGAAAGAATAGAGAGGAACAAGAAGAGAAGAACCAAGGACAAGATGCATTGAATCCAGGTGTTAACCTGTTGAGACAATCTCAAACAACCTGAACAAGCCCGAAGGAAAGGAAAGTGGGGAGGAATTGGGAGCAGAGACACGCCAAGATGGATTCTGGAGGAAAGACAAAAGACTTTGTTTACCAATGGCATTATATCCAGCTGTAGTACAATGGGCTCATGATACTACCCACAGATGAACTAGCCAGATGATTTCTTCAATCAACAAGATATACCTAGCACCCAGAATCTTCATTTCCCACGGCAAGTAGCCATGCTAGAAGTTGTGAAATATGCAATACTTGTAACCCAGGAGGACTGATGCCAACACCAAGGAAGCATTTGGCTAAACACTATATCCTCTCCAGCGGATCCAGACTGAACACATTGAATTACCCAAGAGTGGAAAGTACAAGTAGTGGTGGTGGATATGTTCTCAGGATGGCCTGAAGTCTACCCATTTACCAACATGACTGCCAGAATCACCGTGAAGAAACTATTGACTGAATTGATATGCAGATTTGGGATCCCTGAGGTTATTGAATCTGACCAAGGACCTGCCTTCACTGCAGAAGTAACCAAAGACATTTGGAAACTAGTAGGAGCTGACCTCGGCCTGCACACTCCCTACCAGCTTGAATTCAGCAGAAAAGTGGAAAGAATGAACGCCACTCTGAAGAACAAAATTCTGAAAGCTAGCAAAGAAACATCTCTTCCCTGGCCCGAGATCCTACCCATTGCTGTGAGGGTTCGGTGGATTCGCTGGACCACCGCAAGCGATGATACTTAAGCCACGCAAGGGGGAACGGAATCTAAGTAGCCCCTGGTATTCACCAGAGCCCGCCGCAAAGCGGGATGGACTTGCTGCTTGCGGAGGCGGCCGGGGTACTGCGTGGTACAAAATCGTAATCCAGATGCGTAGTCGGGGACAGGCAGAAGGTCAGGGCAGGCGGCAGAGGTTCGTGGTCAGAGACGGGCAGAAGGTCAGGGCAGGCGGCAAGCAGGCAAGGTCAGGAAACGTGGCGGACGGACTGGTACACGGGTAAGCAATACGGACTCTAAGACACTCCAAACTCACTCTAAGCACACCAACAATCTGGCAACGAGTGCTGGGGGCGTATACCTTATATAGGACCAGTGCCCAGCAATAAGCCAATTACCGGGACACTGGCCCTTTGCGGGCATGCGCACGACGGCCGGGACGGACAGGAGCGGCGTGCACTGGAGCGGGGCCAGGTAAGTGAGCCGGCGTGGGGACGAGAGTGGCCGCGGGTGACCGCGATGCCCGCGCCGAAGCCCCAGCAGGCAGGGGAACGGCCGCAGGGGCAGCGGCGCCCGCGGCCGCCATGACAGTACCCCCCCCCCTCCTTTAGGTCTCCCCCTCTTTTTTTTTAACCTAGCAAGGAGATCTGGTGACAAGTTGCCTTCCGGCTCCCACGAACGCTCCTCTGGCCCGAACCCCTTCCAGTCGATGAGAAAGAACCGCTTCCCCCTCACTGTCTTCTGCGCCAGCACCTCCTTGACCTCAAAGATGTTATCCGAGTTGGCCACAGGAGAAGGCGAGACAGATCCACGGGAGAAGCGATTCAGCACCACAGGCTTGAGGAGCGAGACATGGAAGGCGTTCGGGACACGCAGAGTGGGAGGCAAGCGGAGCTTGTAGGAGACCGGGTTAAGCTGACGAAGTACCACAAAAGGGCCCAAATATTTAGGGCCCAACTTGTAGCTGGGTACCTTAAAACGGATGTATCTGGCCGATAGCCAAACCCTATCACCTGGCTTAAATACAGGGGGAGGTCTCCGGTACCTATCGGCCTGAACTTTAGTACGAGTGGAAGCCTGAAGAAGGGCCTGACGAGTGACCTGCCAGAGTGACTTGATGTCTCGTACTTGGGCATCCACGGCAGGAACGTGACACGAAACGGCTAAGGGGAGAGGCGGGCGGGGATGTAACCCAAATACAATAAAAAAGGAGGCGGCTCTAGCGGTCTCAGAGTCTAGGGAATTATATGATAATTCCGCCCAGGGGAGAATGACAGACCAGTTATCCTGACGGGCAGAGACAAAATGTCGCAGATAAGTGCCTAAGACTTGGTTGACCCTCTCCACCTGCCCGTTGGTCTGAGGATGGTATGCAGATGAAAAGTCCAGCTGGACCCGTAACTGAGTACACAGAGCCCGCCAGAATTTAGATACAAACTGGACTCCCCTATCAGAGATGATGTGCAAAGGGAGCCCGTGTAACCGAAAGATGTGGTGGAAGAATAGCTGGGCTAGCTGGGGTGCCGAGGGTAACCCGGGCAGGGGCACAAAATGAGCCATTTTAGAAAATCTGTCCACCACCACCCAAATGACCGTGTTTCCGGAGGAGACCGGTAGATCGGTGACAAAATCCATAGCAATATGGGACCAAGGTTTCTCTGGCACCGGGTCTGAGGCGAGGAACTTTGTTCCGAGCACAGGAGGTACAGGCTAGGACAAAATCCCTAACGTCCTGCGTGAGGATGGGCCACCAGTAGTATCTCGAGATGCGTTGTATGGATTTGCGGATCCCAGGATGACCTGCTGTTCGAGAAGAATGTCCCCATGGAAGGATTCGAGGCCGCAAAGCAGGACGGACATAGGTAATTGTTGAAGGTCTACAGGAGCTGCCGAAAGAAGTTGTTCCGGAGGAATTATGTGCTGCAGGGGTGGCTCCAAGCCCACCATGTCGGAGGATCTAGAGAGAGCGTCCGCCCTGACGTTTTTTTCAGCCGGTCGGAAGTGTAAGAGGAAATTAAAATGGGCGAAGAAAAGCGACCCTCTCTCCCCAAACCACACCTGTACACTTCACAGGGCCAGATGGAGGAGTACCTCAACAACACAGCCCCCCCCCATAATCGACATGGATAGATTAGCCCTCTTGGAGGCCCCTTTCACTACGGAGGAATTGACCGCTGCCATCACAGCATTACCTGTGGGCAAGAGCCCAGGGCCAGACGGCTACACTACAAAATTTTATAAAACGCTTAAGGAGGAATTAATAGGTCCCATGTTAGAAGCTTTCAATGCATCATCCTTTTATGATAACCCCTCACTGCATTTTCTGTTAGCATATATTACTGTAATACCGAAAGAGGGGAAGGACCCGCTCATATGTAACAGTTATAGACCGATTTCGTTGCTAAATACGGATGCGAAGATATTTGCTAAGCTTATAGCCTATAGATTTAATTTGATCCTGCAGGACCTCATTGGTCTAGATCAAGTAGGATTCGTCCCAACCCGTGAAGCACGGGATAACACCTTAAAAACGATATCCATTATACAGAGAATGAAGGAGACTAAGAAGCCCAGTCTGCTGCTTTCTTTAGACGCAGAGAAAGCATTCGCGAGGTGGACTGGTCTTTCTTACAAGCGGCATTGAAAAAGATAGGACTGGGTCCTCTTATGATACGAAGGGTCATGGCCCTATACCAGAATCCCAGTGCGCAAATACGAATTAATGGCACCCTATCCTCCCCGGTTGTGATTCGCAATGGCACCAGGCAGGGCTGTCCCCTCTCCCCCATCTTGTATGTGATAATAATGGAACACCTACTAAGAGATCTCAGGAATAATCCAGACATCCAAGGGATCAGTATAGGAGACAGTCAGTATAAGTGTGCAGCTTATGCAGATGATTTATTGCTCTATATCTCCCAACCTCTCACCTCTCTACCTAGTGTTATGTCCTCGCTGAAACGGTTTGGTGCCCTAACCAATTTTAAAATAAATTTTGCAAAATCAATGGCAATGGGTATAAACTTGGAAGCACCGACTATATCCCTCCTAAAAAAGGGGTTCCTCTTCGTGTGGGCGGAGCGAGCCTTCAAATATTTGGGAATTTATATCCCCCCTTACCCAGATGACCTGATAGAATTTAACTTCACTCCTCTCATAAATATCATTTTGACGGACCTGAAGAGATGGCATGTTAAAGATTTTTCCTGGTTAGGCAGGATCCATATAATAAAAATGAATATACTACCTCGTATACTATATCTTCTACAGACCATCCCATGTCTACTGCCTAAAACCTTTTTTCAACACCTTGATAAGCACATTATACACTTCGTGTGGGGTGGTTAGAAAGCGAGAATCGCCAGATCGGTCCTTATTAGAGAACGACAGGAGGGAGGGCTCGCCCTGCCCGACATCAAGGCCTATTATTTAGCGGCAGTCGCAGTGCGATTTGTGGATCTATACCAACATCGCTCTAGGAAACTATGGGTTCAGATAGAAGAGAAAATGTATAAGGCCCGCTCTCCAATTTGCCCTGGCTGCCCCCATCGGTGCTGTCGGCTTGCCGGGTACAAGGGCTTCCCTGGGTGACGAGACTCACCATTCAGACTTGGCGCGTATATGGCACCAAGGGAGGCCTTCTCCCCCCGGGTGGTCCTCTGACCCCGATAACGGGTAATCCCTCATTGGAACTAAATTGCTCCCCTTTTACAATACTGCAGGAGCAGGGCCAGAGGCCACTGCTGTTCGCAGATGTCCTCACTCCTCAAGGAATGCAGACTATGGCTGAGATTAAGAGGAACTTCCCCTATCTGCCGCTAAACTGGTTTCGGTACCTACAAATAGCGCATTACTATGCCCGCAACAAAACAAAATTGAACTTTCACAGGCCACTAACCGCCCTGGAGTCTATGTGTGTAGATGGAGCTCAGGAGGGACATCTGATTTCCAAAATATATGGGCTTCTCATGTCAGCCATATATGTTACTGGGCCCGCATACCAATCTAGGTGGGCGGAGGAACTGGGGGAGCCTATCTCGGAAGAGGAATGGCGGAAGGCAAATCTGTTGGCGTTTAAATCGATCGTGTCCTGTAGGATACAGGAGCTCAATTTCAAGGTGCTCTCCCGCTGGTACAGGGTGCCCACACTCTTGCACGCAATACACCCCCAGGTCTCCAATGTCTGCTGGAGGTGCAGAGTGGAGGCGGGGAACATGTCCCACATTTGGTGGTCATGTGCCGTGATACGAGTCTTTTGGGATAAGGTAGTACAGGCCCATTGAGTTGGTGACAGGGTTTTAAGATACAGTTCATAACAAAAGGTTTCTTCAAGACGCACTGAAGCATTTTAAAAATAACTTTACTTTTATACTCCACATATTAGGCAAGTGAACAACGTATCAACAATTTTGAAAAAAAAATTTATTTTTATTTATTTTTTTTTTAAAAACCTGGTGCCGTATAGGTTGCACAAAGGCTATGTCCAATATTTCTTTTTGGAGTCCAATCTTTCTGTGCGAAACTCCTATCAGAGCGGATAGTCGCAGATGTACGTGATGCGACGTTTCGGAAGGTTCTCTTCCTTTTTCAAGCATGCGTACTCCATTTGCAATCGTTTAAATACCCTCCCACCATCACATGGGATACAGAGCACGTCATACTAAAAAACAACAATAAAAACAATAATCTCTTGACCTTACTAGCATCCATAATAAACACTCCAACATCACAAAGCAATTAAGGCTAACATCACAATAAATGTGTAAAATATAAATAGCACTTTAAGCTAAAATTTTCATTAAGGCCATTTGGTGCTAGGTTTGTAACGAAAATGAATCCAAAATGCCTCTCTTTTTAGAAGCATAGGAACCACCTCGCATTCGTTTCTGACATCGATTTCCTCCAAACACAACACTTGAGATCACTCACCCGGTGTCTGGATTCATGAAAATGGCGTGCTACACTGGTTTTCGCCATATTTATTACTTTCCTGACCTCCGTCCTGTTGCATTTTTTTCTCAAACGTACGTATGGCAGATTTGTGTTCTGTAATCCTCTGCTTAATTTTGCCGTGCTTGTCTGTCCTACGTATATTTTGCCCAGGGGCACTTAAGGGCATATATAACATTTTTGCTTCAACAATTATGATAGCTCTAATTTGACTTCTGTCCCTCTCATGGGGTGGGCAAATTTTTCACCTTTTATTATGGCGCTGCAATTAAAGCATGCCATACATGGGAAAGTACCCTGTTTAGTTGTCCCAATCCTCTGCTGCCTGGTTTTTCTGCGCACTGCATATCCGATCTTACAAGTTTTATCACCTATAGACTTCCCTACCAGAAAATATGCCTCGGGCGTTTTTTAAATAGGTACCCATATTTTTTCATCTTTTTGTAATATATGCCAGTACATATTAATATTACGTTTTTTCAACTGAGCTCTTTTACCAACATAGTTATCATTGTGCATCTGCTCTTTTCCTCGCATTTCTGGGCCCAGAGTTTCCAGGAACTCCCCTCTATTTTACCTGCCAACCTCATCGCCAATCTCCCTCATCTTGCGTGAATTTATAACCCTTTTTTTTCGAATTTTTTAATTTAAATTTTTCCTTCTGTACTTGTATTTTTTTATCATCCGAGCATATTCTCCGCGCTCGGATGAACTGGCCTCGCGGTATCCCTGCTAATGTTTGCGGGGGGTTTAAGATACCAAATGACCCACGTGCGGTCCTTCTGTCGATTCTTCCACTGCCATTATCCACACTTAAGGGCCATATTATTATTTTCATGCTCTGTGCAGCCAAGGCCTTGATTCCGAGATTATGGAGATCGACAGACGTACCCTCGATGGCGGCTTGGCTTAAGGAGCTTAATAATATCCAACATATGGAAGAGATACGCGCAGATCACAATCAATCTATGGGAAAATACTTGGCCACATGGTCATCTTGGATGGAGTTCCGTGGCTCACCGGAATATACTGGGCTTCTTGACGCCTAGAGTAACCCAGGGGCCTAATTGACTGTCAAGGTGACAGACTGGCTCTGTGAGTGTTCAGATGAGGCTTAGAGGTGGAAACCGCTCGGGGACATACCTAGCTCACCCCCTCTTTCTGTAGATAGATTCTCATATTGACCCACCGCTCCCTCCTATGGCTGGCACTAGTTCGCTGGTTTTGTTCAATGAGTTAGGTTGTTCAACAACTTGGTTGACAGTTCCGAGGTCCAGATTGACTATGTTACTGAACACACGGGATGGATGCCCACATCTGATGTCAGGCTTTCAAGCTCTGGACACCATAATTTGTCTCCGGTGTTTAAATTATAAGATAACACGGCATCTCATTATCATTTCTGATTCCGTTAAAACAGGCATAAAACATATGTTGTAAAAAGAGAAAATGTCTATTCCTTGTGCACCATGCCTTCTAAAGTGTTCAGATTATGCTTGAGCATTGTGATATGTACTGATATTGAAAATGTTACTGCAGTGCCTTGTGTTACCTACTGTTTATTCAATAAACTGTTTTGAATATGAAAAAAAAAAAAAGAGAAAAGCGACCATCTGGCTTGACGTGGATTCAATCGCTGAGCAGATTGTAAATAGAGAAGATTCTTATGATCCGTGTAGATCTCTATGGGATGGCGAGCCCCCTCCAGCAAGTGGCGCCATTCCTCTAGGGCCAACTTTATGGCAAGAAGCTCCCGATCACCGATAGTGTAATTGCGTTCGGCAGGAGTGAAGGTCTTGGAGAAGAATCCACACGTTCGCAATTTCCCTGAGGAGGACTTCTACAGAAGGACGGCGCCGGCACCAACAGAGGAGGCGTCGACCTCTAAGAGAAACGGGCGCTGAGGGTCCGGATGAGAGAGAGCAGGAGCGGAGGCAAACGCAGCTTTCAGACGTTTGAATGCCTCTTGGGCTTCGGAAGGCCATGATTTGGGGTCGGCACCCTTCTTGGTGAGGGCCACCATTGGAGCCACCAGAGAGGAGAACTGTGGGATAAATTGCCTGTAATAATTGGCAAAGCCTAAAAAGCGCTGGATGGCCCAAAGGCCCACCGGACGGGGCCACTATAGGACAGCAGAGAGCTTTGCGGGGTCCATCTGTAGACCTTGATCTGACACGATGTACCCTAAAAAGGGCAGGGAGGTGCGCTCGAATAGGCACTTCTCCAACTTGGCATAAAGTTGGTGGTCTCGGAGATGTCTGAGCACCTGGCGGACGTGGTGACGGTGAGTCTCTAGGTCAGGAGAATAGATAAGAATATCGTCTAGATAAACAATAACGCAGACGTATAGAAGATCCCGGAAGATCTCATTAACGAAGTTTTGGAAGACAGCCGGGGCGTTGCAGAGTCCAAATGGCATGACGAGATATTCGAAGTGGCCATCGCGGGTGTTAAAGGCTGTTTTCCACTCGTCACCTTTCCGGATCCGAATCAGGTTGTAAGCACCGCGGAGGTCCAGTTTAGAAAAAAAATTTGCGCCACGAAGGCGGTCAAATAGCTCCGAGATCAAAGGCAGGGGGTATCGATTCTTTACGGTTATTTTATTCAGGCCACGATAATCGATACAGGGCCGGAGGGTTCCATCTTTCTTTTCTACAAAGAAGAATCCGGCTCCCGCAGGCGAGGACGACTTGCGGATAAAGCCTTTGCGGAGATTCTCTTGAATGTAGTCGGACATCGCCTTTGTCTCCGGGACGGAAAGCGGGTAAACTCTGCCTCGGGGCGGAGTAGTACCGGGTTGCAGGTCTATAGGGCAATCGAAGGGCCGGTGCGGAGGCAGAGTTTCAGCCTGTCTTTCAGAAAACACATCGGAAAAGTCCTGGTAAGGAGCAGGCAGACCTGGCAGAGGCTTCGTAGACTCGGTAGAGGCAGACCGACGGGCTGGGCAGAGCGCCCGAAGGCATCGTGAGTGGCATGCCGGGCCCCAACGAAGAATCTCGCCTGTGTTCCAGTTTAGGGTCGGCGCGTGCTCTTGTAGCCAGGGAAGGCCCAGAAGGATCTCAGAAGAGGAACGAGGCAGTACGAGTAGTTTCACTGTTTCCTGATGTAGCGCGCCAATCTGCAAGGTGAGGGGCGCAGTGCAGAACCGAATGGCATCCTTGAGGCATTCGCCACTGACAGAGGACACGAACATGGGTTTCTGCAGGGGGGTCACTGGAAGCCGGTACTGGGACACCAGTGCGTGGCTGATAAAGTTACCGGCGGACCCCGAGTCCAGGAAGGCGGTGGCCTGGAAGGTACTGTCCGGCGAAGTTCCGCAAAGAACTGGAATGGTCAGACGGGGAGAGGCCGCACTGACACCCAGGGTTGCCTCTCCTGCGAGCCCTAGGTGCGGGAGTTTCCCGGGCGCACCGGACAGTCTCCAATGAAGTGGCCGGAACCGCCGCAGTAGAAACACAATTGCCTCAGACGTCGCTGTGAAAGTTCCTCCTGGGTCAGATGTGCCCTTTCCACCTGCATGGGTTCGTCCTCATGAACCGTTGGCGGAGGTTGCGACGGGCGATGAAAGACAGGAGCTAACCGAGGTAGCCGGCGTGGTCGGGTAGGCTCGCGTTGGAGGCGGAGCTCTTGTTGTCTTTCGGCAAAACGGATATCGATCCGGGTGGCCAACCGAATCAATTCGTCCAGTGAGGAAGGCAGGTCTCGACCCGCGAGCTCGTCCTTAATGCGTCCCGAGAGGCCTTGCCAGAAAGTTGCTACCAGAGCCTCATTGTTCCAGTCTAACTCCGAGGCTAAAGTGCGGAACTGCACAGAGTACTGTCCCACCATGGAGTCGCCCTGACGGAGACGGAGCAAAACTGCGGCAGCAGAGGAGGTGCGACCAGGTTCCTCAAAGACAGTTCGGAACCCCTGGAGGAAGACTTGCAGGTTAGCCGTTAGAGGTTCTCCTCGGTCCCACAGCGGAGTGGCCCAGGCCAGGGCTTCGCCAGTCAGGAGGCATATAATGAAGGCCACTTTAACCCGTTCTGTAGGAAACTGATGTCCCAGCATCTCAATGTGTATGGAGCATTGGCTGATGAAACCTCTGCACTTCTTGGGGTCTCCATCATAGCGAGAGGGGAGCGGCAGATGCAGAGAAGGTCCCGGTGCAGGAGCAGGTAGCGCCATGGCTGCAGGAGCGATTGGTGCTGGCGAGGCGGCAGCCGCCGCAGGCGGAGGTAGACGAGCCGCAAGGTTCTGCATCATGGCCGCGAGCTGGTCGATACGCTGGCTCTGCTGGGCGACGGCCGTCGTAACGTCCCGAAGTTCAGGCAGAGGTACCCTGGCGGAATCCATGGCCAGATTGTACTGTGTGGGTTCGGTGGATTCGCTGGACCACCGCAAGCGATGATACTTAAGCCACGCCAGGGAACGGAATCTAAGTAGCCCCCGGTATTCACCAGAGCCCGCCGCAAAGCGGGATGGACTTGCTGCGGCGTGAGGCTACCAGGTCGTTACCCCTGACGTGACTTGCTTGCGGAGGCGGCCGGGGTACTGCGTGGTACAAAATCGTAATCCAGAGGCGTAGTCGGGGACAGGCAGAAGGTCAGGGCAGGCGGCAGAGGTTCGTGGTCAGAGACGGGCAGAAGGTCAGGGCAGGCGGCAAGCAGGCAAGGTCAGGAAACGTGGCGGACGGACTGGTACACGGGTAAGCAATACGGACTCTAAGACACTCCAAACTCACTCTAAGCACACCAACAATCTGGCAACGAGTGCTGGGGGCGTATACCTTATATAGGACCAGTGCCCGGCAATAAGCCAATTACCGGGACACTGGCCCTTTAAATCTAGACCAGCCGTCGCGCGCGCGCTAGGGGGCGGGCATGCGCACGACGGCCGGGACGGACAGGAGCGGCGTGCACTGGAGCGGGGCCAGGTAAGTGAGCCGGCGTGGGGACGAGAGTGGCCGCGGGTGACCGCGATGCCCGCGCCGAAGCCCCAGCAGGCAGGGGAACGGCCGCAGGGGCAGCGGCGCCCATGGACGCCATGACAATTGCACTCTATTCTGTCAGAAATATCCCTAGGTAGCCCCACTGGTCTCACTCCTTATGAGATAGTATTCTCAGGCCCACCCAGATTAAGGAGGTTTCACACACAGCAGTTGAGTGCAGGGAATGATAGCCTTGTAAAATATGTTATAAATCTGTGTAATGAATTGAAACTAATGCATGCCATAGTGTTCTCCTCCATTCCAGATCCAGACTCTGATCAAAGCTACATCCTGGTGACTTTGTGTGGGTGCAGAAACACGTCAGAGACTCTCTGGAGCCCAGATTTGACCATACCAAGTACTCCTGATGTCCCCAACCTCAATGAAACTTGAAGGAAGACCCACCTGGGTGCATGCTTCACACTGCAAGAAAGTGACTGCGACCAATAAGTCATTATGAACTTTTCCCTTATCCTTTCATATGTTTGTCTAGTCTGGATGTGTGTAAAAATGCAAGAGGGCCAACCAAGGGGGGTGCCTGATGAATTCAAAGCTAGGGATCAGGTCAAAGCAGGGTTTGAATCACTTACGCCCCAGATAACAATCAACAAAGGTTTGAACTGGGTAAATTACATCTATTATGATCAATAGAGGTTTAATAATTACACCCGAGATGCCTTACAAGGTATAGCTGAACAATTAAGCGCCACCTCCATCATGACTCTCCAGAATCATTGAGGGTTATGAGATTGTAAACAATCCATTGATGCCTCTGCCGGGGACTACTCTGAGGTGGCACCTGGCGGACGTGGTCAACTCTCATCCTTACCATCAAAGGCTCTGGGAGGAGGCCGGCGGTTGCTTGGTTACGCCCCTTGGAGCAAGCCTGACAGTGGTTCAGTGGGTTCAACACCCGCTCCACCTGTTCACCCTGCTGTCTAAGGAGAGTGACCTTTACCCATTCTTGTTCAGTTTAGGGAAGAGCATCAATCACCATTCCCGCTCTAGGGGGGAGCATTAGAACAGATTTTGATGTTTTTAGGGGGGACTGTCAAGTTGGTAATTTAAAGGAAAAAACATCAAAAGTCTGTTTCATCATTATATTCTTATTAAGCTCATCAGATAGTTTGTTAAACTGCTTTTACTGCTATACATCCTTATCGAAGTATCAGATATCTCTCACACAGCTTTCCTTGAGACAGATGCATTGCCTGTTAGAAGCAAGAAAGTCAAGGACTTCCTCCTCTCCCCAGATAATACAGAGAAGAGCTTCGGAATGTATCGTATCAGCTAATGCTTCATACGTACATGCAAATTATAACTTGTCTCTTAGCAACCACCAATTAACCAATCATGTAGTGATAAAATAGTCATGTGATTAAAAAAGTTCTATTGGAATGTAATTTACTGTGATTAAACTTCAGATTACATGTCCGAAACGGAAGGTGTCGGTCGTGTTTTCTCGAGCTCTCGGAGGAGGCATTTAATTGGATAAGGAGTGGAACAAAGATAGATTCCACACCTGATTTAATCATCTTGACATCTATTGTGTTTGAATCCTTCTGAGCATGCTCTCAATCGGATTTAAGCACGTCTCAATTGAAATCTGATCCCAGATCTTTTCTATACCTTCCCAATATTGGTACATACTGGTCAATTCACTTAAGTAGGAATACTGCTCTTTCTTCAACTTTGCCCATAAGTGTTCGATTGGGTTGAGGTCTGGGAGCTGTGGGGGCCAATCCAGCAACTCTACATTGTAATTAACCATTTCTTCACCAATCTTGACCTGCTTTTGGTCATTGTCCTGCTGGAACACTATGTCGTTCTTTTCATTCCCATAGTAATCGAGTGTACAAAGTAACCCATCTTGTGGGATACTCACATATAGCTCAGAATTGAGATCACCATCGACCCTGGTCAAGTATCCTATGTCTTTGGGTGTGAAACAACCTCATATCATCAGACTTTCTCCAAGAAACTTGACAATTCCTTCAATTTCTCGATCCGTTACTCCCCTTTTCACTTGATTCTTCCAGACACACTTGCACCCATCAAAGCCCAGTATATTGACTTTCATCTCAGCGCTCCAAATCATCTGCTTTCAATCTTCAACTCTCAACTTTTCATACTTTTTTGCAGACTTGAGCTGATGCTTCTTATGATGATATTGAAGTTGGGGCTTCTTCACCATTACTCAGGCCATGATTCCAGACCTGTTTAATGTATGTTGCACAGTGCTTGCATGGACATCTGTGATCTCACTATTATGAAGAATACAAACCACCTCCTTTGCCATATTTGTCGTGCTGGAACTGATAGACCTTGTGATGAGCCAATTTGTTGACTCCAATAGTTTGCCTTAATATCCACCTCTTGGCTTTTGAATGGATGGACAGACTTCATTTCATAACACTCACATGATGCAGTTTGGCAATTTTCTTGACAGAGACGACGCTATGGATGAAGCTGTTTATCTTCTTTGGGAAATCTTCTTCATGGCTGCTCCTCAATTCAAACCAATGACCTTTCACTTGGGAATCAACCTAATAACACACTGAGCTATTAGGGAATGAGAGAACAGGTTTTAATGACATGAATCTGCATAACTAAGCATATGCTAAAAAGTGGCAAGTCAAATTTATGTATGAGATAGCCAAGATGATTGCCTATAAAATGATGGGAGTCTCATGCTCAGAACTGGAGCCTGAAAGTCAAAAGTTCTAAACATTGTTACCCTTTTGCTTGTCAATGTAAGCATCAGCCACGTACCTACGGAAAGGTAGAGCCTACAAATAAGGCCAATATTACTAACAATTCCACTAACAACAAATACCACCAAACCATGATCACATATCACTACCACATAGTGACTGAATAATACCACCTTTTGTTACTGAATAAAAAAACATTTCACTACGACTAATATGACTGCCATACAATGACCATATAATGCTAGAGTTCTAAACAGGTGCTCTGGACACATATAAGTGATTATAGTAAAGTTATATCCAGCGACTCACAGGAGACGTCTTTTCTGATGAGTTGTTCTCTTCTCTGATTAGTCATTTGCTTTCCCTTTTTTTCTACATCTGGCCCCTACTTGTCTCTGCTAAATGCACCACACAAACATCTTAGACTCCTTACTTTTTTTTAGCATTTTCCTACCAATGTCCACCTTTGTGCAAGCTCCCTATGCATAGCACCCCAAATGGTAATGATGACCTAAACAGTAAAAGTACCTGTTAGGTAGATTTATATTTCCCCCAAATAGGTATATAGGTCCCCCATTAGTACATAGGTAGGTATATAGGTCCCCTACATATAGGAAGGTAAATAGCCCCCTACAGGTAGAGGTATATGGGCCTCTATTAGGTAGGTGGATATATTAGCCTCCTGTAGATATATAGGATATCTGTAGGTAGGAATAGGTCCCCTGGATGTAGATATAGGTCCCCTGAAGGTAGGCATATAGGCCTCTAGTAGGTAGGTGGATAGATAAGCCTCCTGTACATACAGTATAGGTCCCCTAAAGGTAGGTATATGCCCCCTGTATATAGCGATAAGCCCCTTGTGGGTAGGTATAGGCCCATTATATATAGGTTGGTATATAGCCCCCTGTAAGTAGGTAGATATATAGATCCCCAGTAGGTAGGTAGGTATAGAGGACCTCCTTGTAGTTAGGTATTATGGCCCATAGTAGGTAGATAGATATATAAGACCTTTGTATGTAGATATATAGGCTCCTTATATGTAGGTATATGTCCGCTGTAAGTATAAGTCCCCTGTACGTAGGTTTAGGCTCCCTGTAGGTAGGTATATGCCCCCTGAAGGTAGATGCAAACCCCCAATTGGTAGATATGGGCCCTCTCTAGGTAGGTATATGTCCTCTGTAGGTACATAGGCAGGTATGTAGGCTAAATGAAAAATACATATATACATACTCACTTCTTACTGTTTCTCCACCAAGCAGCTCGCTCCATTAGATTGTATCCGATGTGGTCTGTTTGACATCATCCCCTCGCCTCCCAGCATCTTCTAGGCCAGAAATGATGGGCAGCCTTGGTTTCTGGCCTAGGAGACACAGTGGCATAGGAGACAGATGACACCACTCATCACATCTCCCTTGACACAGATCTGTAAATACACCAGCAGGGATTTGGGAAGCCACAACTTACAACAGTCCATCATAACTGCACAAAGAAAATACAGTGCTGTGTGGGGCAGCAACAACGGGGACATAAGGAGGAACATTAATACCAAACGGGGAAATGAGGGTAGCTTCATACATGATCACATGGAGATTTATATGTTTGTAAACCAGGGGTATATGACTAGCATTCCTCTCCTGTGTACTTTTTGTGTACTATAATATATACAGAATATCTTCTGACTTCAAATAACCTGAATCGTTCATTTCTGTTCAATTTTATTTTTACTTTTTGTAGTGGCCATGACCCCTTATAATGCAGGATTTATCCCAGTATACACATTTATTGCAAATCAATAAGTCATGGCATAAATGTTTGATCTGTGAGAGTCTAATAGGGCTCCAACCAATACTGAATATATGGTCCTGTGTACAGTCACCTGCCATTATAGTGACGCTTACTGAGCTGTTTTGAGGTACTGTAGATGTAGACCCCAGGATATAGGCAGGGGGCCAAAGATGAAAGGATAATAAAAGAATGGAGATACATGACTTATTCAAGTTTGAAAGTGTTTATTTATCTCCTTAAAGGGATTTTCCTCACCATGCTGTTTTACAGAGCCTGCTCTTCACAGCCAGCTTCAGGCTCCCACTTCTTGTTCAGGCTGTTGGTGGTTCTAAGCATTTACTGACATTGGTGATGTGGAGGGATTTTAAACAGCAAATAACAAGGCTACAGAGCTCTAAAACGCTGCAGTTTGTCAGTAAGAAAGATAAAAATTATACTGTGCTGCTGATAAGACACAGTAGGGGGTGACTTCACCATCCCAGCCTGGGTTGCTAGACCAGGGAAAGCTGGTCAATTACCTAGGAAGCATGGGTAAACAAGCAGGGGATAAGAAATGCTCTAACTCTGAAATGAAGCAAAAATCAGAACAAGATGAAATGAAAAAAAAAATTTTTTAATTTTTTTTTACACTTTAAATCAATCTGTCTTCGATGCAGTTTCCTTGCATTCAGCGTCCTTGTACACAAAAACCCAAAATTTCCCTTAAAAAAAATTATTTCATGATGTATGTTTGGCTCAAACCCCTTTTCACTTGCTAGGCCCTGCGCTATATGGAAAAAAACTGGGGAATCATCCAATAGGTCCTGTGGAGTCCTCACTCTTTTCCCATAAGCTTTCTTTTTGCAAAAACTCAGGGGGGGGCTGAATGGAAGTAAACCCTCACACCAACCAATTTATTGGCCTCTCCTCATGGAGAGATTTTCCCTTGTGTACCCAAAAAGTATGTTTAAAACCCTGTCTGCCAGCACTTGGAAGAAATAATTGGTGCTTGAGGAAATGAGTATTATTTGAAATAAGGTAAAATATTCCACAGCACACAAAAGTTTAGGAATTTTTAAAAAGCAAACATTTTTTTTCTTATTTTGAAATTTACTAAGGTTGTTAGTCATTTTCCGCAAAAAAAAAATGGATAGCGCCTGAGACAACATGATCATTGACAAGACGTTTTGGTTGGCACAGCAACTTTTTTTTAATTTTTCATGTGAAAAACGAAAGGTACTGTACATGTGAGAATTATAGACAAAAAGGGCCAGTATATATGCTGCCAGGGGTAGATAAGGACATGGAAATGAAAGGGAAAAAGGTAATACAGACATAAGAATGAATGAGGAAAAAGGAGATAACGGATGAGAATAAAAAGTGGAAAATGAAGAAGGGGGGAAGGAAGGGAAGAAACCAGGATTAACCATAATGCAATTTCTTAATTTACCATCTAATAATCTAGCAGCATGACTTTAGAGAACAAATCATTCTGGCTCCTGGAGGTATTTGGTCTTAAAAATCTATAAAAAGAATGCTGGGATAATTGTTCAGATAATATAGCCCAACGTCTTGTCACTAGCCACTGTGTAATCATATGGATATGCTGCCTGACAAAAACGTGATAATTGACAAGACGTTTTGGTTGGCACAGCAACCTTTTCCAATTGGATCACTGTGAGGAAAACAAAATGTACATGTGAGAATTATAGACAAAGAGGCCAGCATATATGCTGCCAGGGGTAGAAAGAGACAAAGGTAATACAGAAATAAGAATGAATTAAGAAAAAGGAGACAACGGGCGAGAATAAACAATGAGGAAAATGAAGAAGGGGAGGAAGAAGGGAAGAAACCAGGAATGAAAAAAATAAGAGTAGAAAGTAAGGAACAGAGAACAGGGTGGGAAAGAAAGATAAAAAGGAGGGCAGCAAGGGAAACAGACAAAGGGATGATGTAGACTAAGAAAATAGAAGAATACTTACAGTAGATATATGGGTATGGAAAGGTAAGTGATAATGTGGATGAGTGAGGAAAAGTTGGGGTATAATGCTTACCAAGTAGTTGCAGGCGAAAAGGATCCAGTATGAAAATAGAGGTGTTTGAAAGGGCTATTAGAAGATGCTGTAATAATAAATAGAACACCAAAAGAAACTGCATCCAATATAATAGTATAGAAATGTAAAAACAATACTTTATTAGATCTTATTATAAACAATAAAAAATATATAACAGTAACAGACAAAATCACACCCAAATAAAAAATATATATACCTAACTAATCCCACTGAAACATAATGCTATACATCATATAGGTGATAACAGTATCAAAACATCACATAAATAAATACAAAAACATCAGTTCAATACATCACCAAGGGTCAGCGGATTAGAGTGAACTCTTGGGGTGGTTCGGTTCACTCTTATCCGCTGACCCTCGGTGATGTATTGAACTGATGATTTTGTATTTATTTATGTGATGTTTTGATACTGTTATCACCTATATGATGTATAGTATTATGTTTCAGTGGGATTAGTTGGGTATATATATTTTTTATTTGGGTGTGATTTTGTCTGCTACTGTTATATATTTTTTATTGTTTATAATAAGATCCAATAAAGTATTGTTTTTACATTTCTATACTATTATATTGGATACAATTTCTTTTGGTATTCTTTGTATTTATGGTATCCATTCTCTTTGATTGGCCCTTGTATTTATAGGTTTACTACTGTAATCATAAATAGAATATAAATGACGGATTATAAGTACAGAGGTGAAAATTGTGTCATGGAGAAGAAAGATGAGAAGGCTTACCACTGCGTGACCGTCGGAAAAGGAATACGCTGGAAAAGAGAAGTATGGCTTAAGTATGGATGTACATAAAGATAATCTACATGAGGCTAGAGCTAAGAAAAAGGGACTTCATACCGGAGAGAGAAAAGCGCTGCGAGCAGCTCTGGACAGAAGCAAGTTGAGTGGTCAGTGTGGTAGAGCGAGGCGCGGCATCTAATAAAGGGCAGGACGCAAGCACAGAGCGGGTACGGAAATAGAAGAGAAAGAAAGTGCGCAAGCGTGAGGATCGTAGGAGCCGACAGAATATAAGGAGCACGCGCTCAGGAACACCTCGGGTTGCGGTTAAGAGAAGAAATAGGCCAGATAGAGTGAGAATTTTAGAGAAGGATAAATTGAATGAATAGAAGGGGAAGGAAAGGGACCAGGGGGAACCTGAATAAAAGACAAAGGGTGACATGTATGAAGTTCGGCGCGTCGAGGCGCCCGTTTTCGCGGGTTTTTTTCGTGAAAACTGCGGCCGATTTATGTCGGTGCCCGAAGTGCGCTCATACATGCGGTGTAAAGTTCCCTGTGCCGCGCCAGTGTGTGAGGCGCATTGCGGAACTTAGGCGCATAAGGAATGCGCCTAACATACACTCACCGGCCACTTTATTAGGTACACCTGTCCAACTGCTCGTTAACACTTAATTTCTAATCAGCCAATCACATGGCGGCAACTCAGTGCATTTAGGCATGTAGACATGGTCAAGACAATCTCCTGCAGTTCAAACCGAGCATCAGTATGGGGAAGAAAGGTGATTGAGTGCCTTTGAACGTGGCATGGTTGTTGGTGCCAGAAGGGCTGGTCTGAGTATTTCAGAAACTGCTGATCTCCTGGGATTTTCACGCACAACCATCTCTAGGGTTTACAGAGAATGGTCCGAAAAAGAAAAAACATCCAGTGAGCGGCAGTCCTGTGGCGGAAATGCCTTGTTGATGCCAGAGGTCAAAGGAGAATGGGCAGACTGGTTCGAGCTGATAGAAAGGCAACAGTGACTCAAATAGCCACCCTTTACAACCAAGGTAGGCAGAAGAGCATCTCTGAACGCACAGTACGGCGAACTTTGAGGCAGATGGGCTACAGCAGCAGAAGACCACACCGGGTGCCACTCCTTTCAGCTAAGAACAGGAAACTGAGGCTCCAATTTGCCCAAGCTCATCGAAATTGGACAGTAGAAGATTGGAAAAACGTTGCCTGGTCTGATGAGTCTCGATTTCTGCAGCGACATTCGGATGGTAGGGTCAGAATTTGGCATCAACAACATGAAAGCATGGATCCATCCTGCCTTGTATCAACGGTTCATTCTGGTGGTGGTGGTGTCATGGTGTGGGGAATATTTCTTGGCACTCTTTGGGCCCCTTGGTACCAATTGAGCATCGTTGCAACACCTTGTGGAGTCTATGCCACGAAGAATTGAGGCAGTTCTGAAGGCAAAAGGGGGTCCAACCCGTTACTAGCATGGTGTACCTAATAAAGTGGCCGGTGAGTGTATATTAAGTTTCAAAACAGGCTGGAAATCAGCGAAAAATCATTAAGCGTGTTAGTGAAAAGCAAAAATGTATTTTTGCTTCTTCCACCTTGTATTCTATTTTGTATGTACAGCAAGAGCCAGCACAGCACAGGTCTGGCTGGGACCTGTGGTCCTCCAAGCAGGATTTCTATGTTCCCAGGGCTTAGTTCGGGTTGTATTCACGGACGTATTTACGTCCGCAAATACATCACCAAATCAGGCTAAAAATAATGAACATTTAGCTTACAATTGATACCAATGGAAAATCTGGATGTATTTGCGGACGTAAATACGTCTGTAAATACGTCCGCAAATACATCTGTATTTTCCATCGGTATCAATTCTAAGCTAATTGTTCATTATTTTAGCCTGATTTGGTGATGTATTTGCGGACGTAAATAAGTCCATAAATACGACCCGAAATAAGCCGTGGGAACATAGAAATCCTGCTTGGAGGACCACAGGTCCCAGCAAGACCTGTGCTGTGCTGACTCTTGGTGTATATACTAAATAGAATAAAAGGTGAAAGAAGCAAAAATACATCTAAAATTTTTGGTATTAAAAAGGACAAAAATTAACATCAGTACAACATCAGCATTGGCTTATTTAATGTAAAATTAGTTTAATTTTCTCAGTTTTTTTAAGACCTTTTTTAGCTGATATTTCTTTCTTTTGAGATCTTATATATCTTTCCTTTCATTTTCAATGATCAACTTTTTCAATACATTGAATTTGTCTTTATACAACGTTGATATTTATCTTTATTAATGAATTTAATTAATTAATTTTATAGACAAATCATTTTTATTCTTGTACTGTTGTAACAGTAGACCTAGAGCACATTTTGCCCCATTACAATAAGTTCTAGCTTCACTGCGCCTCCTCCGACTCAGGTAGACCACATTCAACTAGGTCTGCCTGTCGGAGCTGTAATGCGCCTCACTTTGCCGACCGGCATTCATACATGCGTCGGAGTATACGAATCTGGTGCGTCCCGCCCCAAAACGCCCACAGCACGCCCCTTCATGTTAGGCGCATACGAAAGTGGCGAAGGTTGCGCCAACATCGCATTAGTGCGTCCGACAGCAGAGCACAGTGAGGCGCAGTATACGCCTGAAAACAGGCGAAAAGCCCGATCATACATGTCGCCCAAAGAGAGGAAGATGAGTGAGGTATATAGAGATGAGGATAAACATCCACATGGTAGCGATATGTATAAGAGGGAGTAACATGAGTGAAGAAGAATAGGAAGATACTAACAATGGAATAGGGAAAAAAGAGAAGCTATAAAGAAGAGACTCAAGCACAGGACCGAGATTGATACAATTGATAAATACATTAATTCATGCATGGAAAATAAGACAAAACGTCTAACAATAAGTAATAGTACAAAAATAAATACAAACCAATCCATAATGTGTGCATTACAGTAGAGAAAAATGTATGGAGCAATACATGAGAAAACTATATAAAGACTGTTTACATAGAGAGTGCCCCTTCTCTGAACTGTAATTGACGCAGGATTTTCATGAATGTACATTGGCTGATCCATAACATCTATAGCTCCACCTTTATCGGCAGGTTTAATTACAATCTCAGTTATGTTGTAGTTGTTGTAATGCTTGTCTTTCCATGTGAGAAAGGTTATTGTTGATATGGAAATTATGTTTCCCTTTTAAGATATGTTTTATATCCCGGTCGACAAGAGAGGTGTAGGATTCAACTATATGTTGGGAACTTTGGGGATTGTAATTGCTCAAGTTCCTAAGATTAAGTCTGGTAATGGAGAGTGTCGGTATGGTGGTGTTGTTTGAGGAGACAAATTCAGTATTATGAAAATGTGCCTTAAGATGTAGAGATCGATAAAACCGGTGTAACTCTTTTTCTAGTGTAAATGTGTCCAAGAGCGGGGTAGGGCAAAAGGAAAGACCTTTTGCTAGAAGGTTCATTTTAGTGGGGTTTTAGAAGGACAATGAAATGTTTACCACTAGGTGTTGTTCTGGTGCAGAGCATGTGGTGGATAGTGAGGAGGTTGTCTGGGGGGGTTGTTTAGGACGTACCTGAAAGTGAGTCGGTATTCGAGTATTCGAGTAGTTTCCCTGCCCTTCATGTGGGACACGACGTGTGCAAAACCTCCTTTCTATATTTACTATTTTGCCATAGGCAAATAAACTCTATCAGTTCTCTATCTGTAAAACACTAAAACATAAATTTTATTATGTATAACTCTTAACCTCTATACTCACTATTTAAAAACCTGATCTCTAACCTCACCATTTAACCCTTTCTACTTCTGAAAGAAGGAATAGCTCTTTTTCTATTATCAAGTCTGGTGGAGCACCACCTATTAACAGGAAAGCCTTATATATAAAGCAATTTACTAGCTCCAGTAAGGGATCCCAAGCCTCCTACTTGGGCAGTCGTCCCTAATCTCATGGACACAAAACAAATAAGGCCCCCTTGTGACACCGTCTGCAGCGGGTGACACTTGTAGACAGAGGTGAGAAATCACAATTTAAAACGTCATGCCTGACCTCCCCAACATGTTTCACCAGCTAACCTGGCTTCATCAAGGCTTAGAGGTCCGGTCACATGATGTCTAAGCTCACTTCCTTTTAGATCATGTTAGGTACACACCCTATTCAGGTGCTCACCAATTAGCCACCAGAGAATCCACAAAACCCACTCCCCCTTCCACTCTCCTGCACGCACACCCATAATATGTGTTTGCTACTCCCTGCCCACCATGCTCCCATAAACATCAAACTTCAGACAAGTTCACCATCTCCATAAGGGGGCTTGGCCCTATTTTAAACCATCTGCCCGCGCCCGCGTACTGTATCATGGACATTTCTGCCCTGACTGTGATGGACTTTCGTCCCATTTCTCTCATATTATGTGTCCAAGGGCGGGGTAGGGCATTATGAGAGAAATGGGACGGTGTCACAAGGGGGCCTTATTCATTTTGTGTCCATTAGATTAGGGACGACTGCCAAAGTAGGATGCTTGGGATCCCTTACTGGAGTTAGTAATTTGCTGTACATATAAGGCTTTCCTGTTAATAGGTGGTGCTCCACCAGACTAGATAATAGAAAAGGAGCTATTCCTTCTTTCAGAAGTAGAAAGGGTTAAATGATGAGGTTAGAAATCAGGTTTTTTAAATAGTGTGTATAGAGGTTAAGAGTTATACATAATAAAAGTTACGTTTTAGTGCTTTACAGATAGAAAACTGATAGAGTTTAAGTTTTCCTACGGCAAAATAGTAAATATAGTGATCAAAAGTCACTCTCTGTTCTCTTGCGAGATTGCCATTTTTTTGGAGACTATGTGACAAAACCTCCTTTGTCCTAAAAGAGATGGGGCCGCGTTCTGGGAAAATGTTCTGATCACTTCATGTTTTTACTTTTTTAAAACCATATTTAAGCCATACTTTCTTTCCAGGTATTCCTTTTCGACGGTCACGAAAGTGGTAAGCTTTATCTTTCTTTCCATGCCAAAAATTTTCACCTCTGTACTTATAATCCGTCATTTATTTTCTTTTTTTTATTCCCAGCATTTGTTTTTTATAAAAATTTTCATGAAAATTCTATTTAAATTTTCTGGACCCTTTTCACTTACAACCACTTGGTAAGCATTATACCCCAACTTTTCCTCACTTGTCCACATAATTATTTACCTTTCCATACCCATTTTGTATCTCCTTTTTCTTCATTCTTCTTATTTCTGTATAAACCTTTGTCTTTTCACCCCTGGCAGCTATATACTGGCCCCCTTTTTGTCTATAATTCTCAATGTACATTTTGTTTTCCTCACAGTGACCCAATTAAAAAGGTTCGGCCCAACCCCGAAACGTCTTTTTAAATTATCAGTTTTGTCGGGCTGCATATCCATATGATAAAAAGTGGAGTAACTAGAGGGCGTTTTGATCTGGCCTTTGGGGCTACCCTGTTCCTGAAAAATAAGTAATCCCCAAAAAAAGAACCTGTGCAATTTTTTTCAAGTTTAGAAAAAAGTTTCCCCCTGAAAAAAAACCTTTGGCAGCCATTGCTACAGCCCCCCCACGCCATAATTGGTGTTAGAGATCTTTTAGATAGGTCAACTTTTTAATAGGGGGGCTACCTGACAAGAGGGCCCATTTAAAAAGGCTTTTTGTTTGACTGAGGATTGGGACCAATGTTTCTAGAAGAAAGGGAGTACAAGAAATTCACCATAAATTCAGGTTGCTGAGTAAGATGTGTTCCGAAGTGAGGACATGATGTTTTTGAATAAATGTTGTTTTTTGTCTAAATACCAGGATCGGTAAATGTACCTGATTTTTTAAGGAAAGGGAGTAAAGAAATTCTTGATGGGTAGAGTTTGGTGGTTCTGCGATGTTTGTGTTGACCCGCTAAGTATATTAATAAATGTGGATTTTTTTTGTTCAACAATAAATGTGAATTCTTGTTCATGTAAAAAATAAGACATCCCCTGAAAATAAGACCTACTGCATCTCTAGGAGGAAAAATTAATATAAGACACAGGGTATATTATCTGAACAATTTCCGCATTCTTTTGATAGATTTTTAAGATCAAATACCTCCAGAAGCCAGAATGATTTGTTCTCTAAAGTCATGCTGCTAAATTATTAGATGGTAAATTAAGACATTGCATTGTGGTTAATCCATATTATCATAAATTATTTTAATTTTAATATCAAAAGGAACCCTCCCCAAATATTGTTTTGGCCGGGTTTACACGGCTTATTCACAGGGATTTTGCGCCGTTTGAGCGCACAAATCCGCCCTGAATACTGGGCGGGGGGGGGGGGCCCGGAGCGCGGCGGGGGGCGGCTCCCTCCCCATAGTCAATGCATTGTTACGGCGCGTCCAGCGCCGTAAATAATGTGCATGTCACTTTCTCCCCCGCGGCTGGCGATTTGCCGAGCGGGGAGGAACGACCGGAAAATCCACTGTCTCTTATGATTGGCGCCGACTGCAGATGCAATCCTGCGCGGAATACTGTCGCCAAGTCCGTCGGCAAATAAGCCGTGTGAACGGGCCCTTAGATTCCAAGAAGTCAATCGTATTCAAATCTGCTAGCACCAGGGGCGTTGCTAGGGTCCCAATACACCCGGGGCCCGGGCCCTTTGGTTAAGATCACACTAATTCACCACGACGGCTTTATTGCGGCGAGTATGGTACACACCGCTATACGATGTGTGTTTGAACCACACGCTGCTCCCCCATGTGCGCATGACAATTTGACATTTAATCCATAGCTTCTCTATGAGATGCTATGCGCGAAATTTAAACCGGGAATTGCGGTGCGCATGTCGGGTGCGTATTGAAGCAGCGCAAATACGCTGGAGAAATGCGCCCCGCAATTTACGCATGTTGGAACATACAAAATCAAAACATACACACACACAGTACACACACACAGAGGCACACACACACAGACACACCCACTCAGACACACACAGCTCATACAAACACACACAACCCGCTCAGACATGACACACTAATCAGCACAATTCAACAGCAGATCCTCACCATACACTCAGATAGACACACACTCAGACACACACCACTCAGACAGACACAACAGATACACACACACACTAGCGAGACAGACTCACACTCAGACAGACACTCACTCAGACAGACACACACGACAGACAGACACACCAAAGGATTCAGACACTCACACACACAATCAGACAACAGAACACACACTCAGACTCACACACCACTCACTCAGAGAACACTCATGCTCTCCTCTCACACACAAACACTCTAGACACACACACTACATACATCACACAGCACCTCACATCACAGCACACACTCAGACAACTACACTCAAACTCACACACCACACTCAGACACAACCCAGCACACACACACTCACACACACACAACGCACTCAGACACACACACTCTCAACATCACCTCAGATACACACACCACTACACTCGAGATACACACACACAGCTCAGACAACGACACGCACTCAGCACCACACACACACACACTCAGACACAACACACACCCAGCCACCACACACACACACTCAGACACACACACACACACTCACACACACACACTCAGACACACTCAGACACACACACACAGACTCACACACACACTCAGACACACACACACAGACTCACACACAATCAAACACACACACACTCAAACACACACACACTCAAACACACACACACAGACACACACACACTCCGACACACACACTCAGACACACACACACTCAGACACACACACACACTCAGACACACACAGAGACACACAAACACACTCAGACACACACTCAGACAGACACACACACACTCAGACACACACACTCACACAAACACTCACATAACACTTCAGAACACCACACACGCACTCTAGACACACACACACACACTCAGACAACACACACTCAGATATCACACACTCAGACACACACAGGCACAGACACTCACGACTCAGACACACACACACACTCAAGACAGACACACTCAGCACACACACGACTCAGACTCACACACCAGACCTCACACACACTACTCAAGACACTCACACTCAGACACACTACTAAGAAAACACACACACTCAAACTCACTACACACACACACTCAGAAAACAACACACAGCACACTCAGACAAGCAACAAACGCACTCATAACACCACACACACACACACAGACAAGACCCGACACACACTGCAGATACACACATCACAACACTCATAAACACACACACAACTATCAGGCAACACACCTCAGATACATCACACATCACTGATCACTTTCAGACAACACAACAGGCACTCAGAACACACTAACAGACACATCACACTTCCCGACTCCACACACTCAGACACACACACACTACCTCACTCAGTACAAACACACACACACTCAACACCCAACACACACTCAGTACACACACACCCGCAGCACTCTAGACCCGGCCAACACACACTCTCAGAGCACACACACACCAGACACACACACACACCAGACTCCAGCAAACACACACACTCAGACACACACACTCAAACTCACACACACACTCAAGACACACAGCACACACACACGCACTCAGACAGCACACGGATCGCACTCAGACACACACACACTAAATACACACTCAATACCCACACACACTCAATACACCACCACACACTCATAACACACACGACTTCATACTCACAGCACACCACACACTCAGACACACACACACTCCTGACACACACGACCCGCACTCAACACACACACACACAACTCAGGACAGACGAGACACACCAACACACACACACACAAAACACACACACACACTCGAAACCTCACAACAGCTCACTCAGACACACAAACTCAGACACACAGACACTCAGACACAACCACACTCGAAGACACACACGACGTCAGACACACACCACTCAGACCACACCCACACGTCAGAAACCCACACAACTACTCAGACAGACAGACACACACTCAGACAGACACACACACACTCAGACACACACAAACTCAGACAGACACACACATACATACACACACACTCAGACACACACTCAGACACACACACACACACTCATACACACACACTCAGATAACACTCACGAACACTCAAGTTAAAGACACACACTCAGTATACGGACGCACACAGACTCCAACACACACACTCAGACTCATCACACACTCAGACACACCTACACACAGGCTCACAGACACCAACAACACATCCATCAGACACACACTCACACACACACTCAGACAGACACACTCAGACACACACTCACACACACAACACACTCATTCCGAACACACTCAGACACAGCTACACACAGACACAAACACCACACACACACAGACACCACACTCAGACACACACACTCAACCTCACACACACACTCAACACACACACACGACCACCCCACTGCCAACAACTCCCAAGAAGCACACACTCCAGACACACAACACACACCTCATCAACACACAAAGCCTCACACATACACACAGCACACTCAGATACCACCCACACAACTCAGTACCACTACACACACTCAGACTCTCCTAGCACACCCACACCACACTACTCATGAACACACACACACTCAGACACACGACCAATCAACCGCACTCAACACAACTCACACACTCACACACACACTCAGACACACCCAAACACACACTCAACACACAATCTCAGGACACAACACTACACACTCTTACAGTCAAACTCAGACACACACACTCAGACACACACACACAGACTCAACACACACAACTCACACACAGACACTCAGACACTCACACTCAGACACACACTAAGACACACATCTCCACTCAACACTCACACACACACACACACACACACACACACATCAGACACCACACGCCACTTCAACACCAACACACACCCACTCAGACACTACACACTCAGATACTCATCACACAGCACCCAGATCAACACACCACTCAGATACACAACTACACCACTCAGACAGCACAGCACGTTCAACTCAGACACACACTAAGACACACACAATCAGCCACACACACACTCACACACACGCACTCAGAAAAACACACACACACTCAGACACATACAAGGCCACACACATCTCATACACACACAGTCCAACACTCGCTGTACAGGACACACCACACTCAGACTCACACACACTCAAACACACACACGCACTCAGACACACACTCAGACACACACACACTCAGACACACACACACACAAACACACACACACACACACACACACACACACACACACACACACTCAGACACACACACTCAGACACACACACTCAGACACACACACTCAGACACACACATACTCAGACAGACAGACACACACTCAGACAGACACACACAGACTCAGACAGACACACACAGACTCAGACACACACACACACACTCAGACAGACACACACACACTCAGACACACACAACAATAGTCCTTACCAACGGACACTCAGACACACACACACACCCATCAGTACACACCAGGACCACACAATACACACACAACGCGTCAGACAGACAACCCACACTCAGACACAGACACACAGCAGACTTCAGACACACAGCACAACACTCAACACACACACACACTTCAGACATATACACCCACACTCATACACACACACACTCAGACACTACACTCAGGACAGACACACAGCACACAGACCGCTCGAAACACACTCACACACACACTCGACACGAACTCACACACGAACCACACACTCAGACAGACACACACATGGAAACGACACACGTACTCAACACACACACAGACCAGGGACACATCATACCAAACGTCACCACACAGCACCACGCACATTCTGGCCGCCGCGCGCCACTCAGATACACACACAACACACTGTGGCAGACACACACACTACTAGACACCACACACTACCCAGCTTTCACAAACTTTCACACGTCAACGAACCCACACACAGACAACACACACACACACTGCAGGATTCAGACAGACACCACTCAGAACACACACACACCATGACACACACACCACACTCCAGACACCACTCAGACAGACACAAACCACTCAGACCAGACACACACACACACAAGACAGACACACACAGACTCGACACACACACACACATTCATACCTCACAACACACACAACTCAGGACTACACACCTCATACCACACACGACGACACACACTCCAGACACACACACTCAGATAACACTACCACTCAGACAGAAACAAATCACACAGACTCAGACACACACAACCACCACTCAGACCAGACACACACCACTCACATCAGCCAACCACACACACACACACACACACACACACAGACAGACACACTCTGACACACACTCAGACACACAACATCAAACACAACAACACACACACACTCAAACACACACACTACACTCAGACACACACACTCTAACACACACACAAGCACTCAGACAGACTCTGACACAAACTCCAGACATACACAACACAGACTTCAGAGGACAAACACACACACTCAAGACAACAACAACACACTTCAGACAGAGCACACACAATCAGACTCACACACACACAACTCAGACACACACTCTGACCACACTCAGCGACCCAACACCCCCAAAATTCCCCCCCACGTACATTTCCGAAACACACACAAGACCTCACACACAACACCTTTTTTTTTCCCAAACACACACTAAGACACACACACTCAAACTCACACACACACACTCAGACCCACACACACTCAGACACACACACACTCAACACACACAAACGCAGCGTCAGTACACACACACTCAACACTTCAGGACACACACACCGCACACTCAGTTATCACACACACACACATCGTCAGACACACACACACACACAGAGACTAAAGTAACACTAAGTACACACACACTCCAGACTCACACACACACACTCAGGCACACACCACACGCAACTGCAGACAAACTCACACATCACTCAGTACACACACACACAACACACATCTTGTCGACACCCACACTCACTCGAGAACACACACAACACCACTGCAGACACACACACACACTCAGACAGACAGAAACACACTCAGACAGACACACACAGACTTAGACACACACACACACTCAGACACACACACACTCAAACACACACACAACACACGTTCAGACTCCACACACCTCACACCCACAAACACACATGCAACACCCACACTCAAACACACACACGCACTCAGACACACACACACACCATCCCACTCAGACACTTCACACTCATATACATCACATCTCAGACACACACACCAGAAACACACACACACACACAGACAGACAGACACACACTCAGACACACACACAGACTCAGACGACCCACCACCGACTCAGACACACACGCACACTCAGACAGACCACACACACACTCAACACAACACACACGGCACACTCACTCAGACAACACACACTCAGACAGACAGACACCACACTCCAGACAGACACACACAGACTCAGACACACAGACAAAACACTCAGACTACACACACACTCAGGAACACGACACACACTCAACACACACTCAGACAGACAAACCCACACTCACACACACACTCAACAGACAATCCCACTCACCGACACACACAACACTTCAACAGACACACTCAGACACAGCACATCATCAGAGCTGCACACACACACTCAGAGCAGACCACACACCCACACGACCAAACGATCACACACACACTCAGACACAACACACACTCTAGAAACACCCACACACACACACTCAGACAGACACACACACACTTCCAGACACACACTCCTAACACACACACTACAGACTCACATACAGCACTCAGCACCACTCACACTCAGAACACAACACTAAGACACACACACCAAACTCCACACTCTCACACTCAGACACACGACTCAGGAAACGACACACACACTCAGACACAAACACATCAACACACACTAAGCACTCTCATTAAACCCACACACAGCTCAGGACAGACACAAACTCAGACAGCACACACACAGACTCACACTCACACTACTCAGACACGACAACACTCAACACACACCTCAGACACACACACTCAAACTCACACACACACACTCTACACACACACGCAACCTCAGACAACACACACTCAGAATATACACACTCAACACTCATATACACACACACACACACAAACACACACACTCACACACACACACACTCAGACATACACTCAGACACACACACACACTCAGACACACACACTCAGATACACACACTCAGACACACTCACTCAGACACACACTCACACACACACACTCAGACAGACACACTCAGACACACACTCAGACACACACTCGATCACACACACACTCTCAAAAACACACTCAAAACACACTCAGACACACACACACACACTCAGACAGACACACACTCAGACAGACACACACACACTCAGACACACACTCAGACACACACTCAGACACACACACACAGACTCACATACACACTCAGACACTCACACTCAGACACACACTAAGACACACACACTCAAACTCACACACACACACTCAGACACACACTCACACACACACACTCAGACACACACACACACACTCAGACACACACACACACTCAGACACACACACTCAGATACACACACACACACACTCAGACACACACACACACACACTCAGACACACACTCACACACACACACAGACACACACACACTCAGACACACACAAAGACACACACCAACTCAGACTCACACACACACACTCAACAAAACACACGCAACTCACTCAGACAAACACACCCACACTCAGACACACACACTCAGACACAGCACACACACTCAGACAGACACACTCAGCACACACACTCATACACACGCTCACTTAAACACACACACACACAACCAAACACACACACACTCAGACACAAACACACTTCAGACACACACACACACCCAGCACACACACACTTCACACACACCACAGACAGACACACACACAATCAGACAGACACACACACACTCACACACAACTCAGACGACACCTCGACACACACGACACAGACGTCACAACACACACTCAGACGACTCACCACTGCAGACACACACACACTAAGACACACACACTCAAACTCACACACACACACACACTCAGACACACACTCAGACACACACACACACTCAGACACACACACACACTCAGACACACACACTCAGATACACACACACACACTCAGATACACACACACACACACTCAGACACACACACACTCAGACACACACTAAGACACACACACTCAGACTCACACACACACACTCAGACACACACACGCACTCAGACAAACACACACACACTCAGACACACACACACACTCAGACAGACAGACACACACTCAGACAGACACACACAGACTCAGACACACACACACACTCAGACACAGCGAACCACACACATTCAAACACACACACCACTCAAACACACACAGCAGCACGTCAGACACACACACAGAATCACCCTCAGACACACACAGAAGCACCCGCAGACACACACACTCCGATACACACACTCAGACAGACAGACACACACTCAGACCAGACACACACATACTCAGACACACACAACAGACACTCAGACAGACACACACACACTCAGACACACACATCCGCACTTCAGACAACACACACTCACTCAGACAGACGACAGACACAGACTCAGACACACACACACTCAGACACACACTCAGATACACACACACTCAGACACACACTCAGACACACACTCAGACAGACACACACACTCAGACACACAAACACACTCACACACACACACAGACACACACACACACACACACACACTCAGACAGACACACTCAGACACACACACTCAGACACACACACTCAGACACACACTCACACTCACACACACTCAGACAGACACACTCAGACACACAGACTCACACACACTCAGACACACACACTCAGACACACACACTCAGACACACACACTCACACACACACACACACTCAGACACACACACACACTCAGACACACACACACACTCAGACACACACACACACTCAGACACACACACACACTCAGACACACACACACACACTCAGACACACACACTCAGACACACACACACTCAGACAGACAGACACACACTCAGACAGACACACACAGACTCAGACACACACACACACACACACACTCAGACACACACACACACTCAGACACACACACACACTCAGACACACACACACACACTCAGACACACACACACACACTCAGACACACACACACACTCAGACACACCACACTCAGATACACAACACTCAGACAGACAACAACACACTCCAGACAGACACACACACAACAGACTCAGACACACACATACCAGACACACCGTCACACTCAGACACACCACACACTCAGACACACACTCAGTACTAGACACACATCACACAGACCACAACACACGACACTCACTCAGACACACTACATTCAGGACACACTTCACACACCAGCCACCCGTCAGACAAGACACACTCAGACACACACTCAAACCACACACACACTACACTGCAGACAGACACACGACAGACTCCGACAGGACCACACACAGACTCAGAACACAGCACAACACACTCAGACCGACACACACATACACAGCACACACACATACAGACAGACACCACCCTCAGACAGACACACCAGACTCAGACAAACACAGCACACCACCAGACACGACCACACACACACACTCAGACAGACACACACATTCGACTCATCACACACACAATCAGACACACACACAGACTAACACCATCACACACACCCTCAACACACACACTAGATAACACAACACACTCAACAGACACACACTCAGAACAGACACACACAGACTCAGACACTCACACACACACACTCAGGACACCACACCCACTCAGACACACACACACTCAAAGACACACACTCAGGGACAGACACACACACACACACACACACACACACACACACACACACACACACACACTCAGACACACACTCAGACACACACTCAAACACACACACACACTCAGACACACACACACACACTCAGACAGACACACACAGACTCAGACACACACACACTCAGACAGACACACACATTCAGACTCACACACACACACTCAGACACACACTCAGACACACACACACTCAGACACACACACTCAGATACACACACACTCAGACAGACAGACACACACTCAGACAGACACACACAGACTCAGACACACACACACACACACTCAGACACACACTCAGACACACACTCAGACACACACTCAGACAGACACACACACTCAGACACACAACACACACACTCACTTCAAGACACACACTCACACACACACATACTCTGACACACACACTCAGCCACACACACTCAGACACACACCCACTCAACACACACACACAACTCAAACACACACACACACACTCAGCCCACCAACACACACACTCAGACACACACACTCAGACATACAGACACACACACACTCAGACAGACAGACACACACACAATGACAGACACTACACAGACTCAGACAAACACACGACACTCAGAAAGCACAGCAGACACACACACACACTCAGACAGACACACACATTCAGACTCACACACACACTCAGACACACACACACACACGCACTCAGACACACACACACTCAGACACACACACTCAGATACACACACACTCAGACAGACACACACAGACTCAGACACACACACACACTCAGACACACACACAGACTCAGACACACACTCAGACACACACACACACTCAGACACACACACACACTCACACACACACTCAGACACACACTCACACACACACACACTCAGACTCACACTCAGATTCACACACACACACACTCAGATACACACACACACACTCAGACACACACACACTCAGACACACACTAAGACACACACTAAGACACACACACTCAGACTCACAAACACACACAGACACACACTCAGACACACACACACACGCACTCAGACACACACACACACACTCAGACACACACACACAGATACATACACTCAGACACACACACTCAGACACACACACACACTCAGACAGACAGACACACTCAGACACACACACACAGACACACACACACTCAGACAGACAGACACACACTCAGACAGACACACACAGACTCAGACAAACACACACACTCAGACAGACACACACATTCAGACTCACACACACACACTCAGACACACACTCAGACACACACACACACACACTCAGACACACACACACACTCAGACACACACACTCAGATACACACACACTCAGACAGACACACACTCAGACAGACACACACAGACTCAGACACACAGCACACAGTTACACGTCAGACACCACACACACTCATACACACACACACTCAGAACCCACACTCAGACAGAGACACACCCACTCCGTCGCTCAGTACACAGACACACACTTCACCTCGACACACACGCACGAACACCACACACACACACACACTCAGACGACCACTCATACACACACTCAGACACACAACTCAAAACACACACACACAAGACACAACACACTCAGATACACACACAGGCACACTCAAGATACACACACACACACTCAAAGACACACACACCACAGCCACTCAGACAAACAGCACACACTCAGATTACGACCACTAAGACACACTCACTCAGACTCACACACACACACTCAGACACACACACCACCTCAGACAAACCACACACACTCAGACCAACACACTCAGACACACACACACACTCAGACAGACACACTCAGACACACACTCAGACACACACACACACACACACACACTCAAACACACACACACACTCAGACACACACACTCAGACACACACACACACACACACACACACAGACACACACACACTCAGACACACACACTCAGACACACACACACAGACTCACACACACACTCAGACACTCACACTCAGACACACACTAAGACACACACACTCAAACTCACACACACACACACACACACTCAGACACACACACACACTCAGACACCCACCCCAAACACTCAGGGAATACAACACATCCACACCTCAGATACACGACACACAACACACTCAAGGACACGACACACACACACACACTCATATACACACACTCATACACACACTAAGACACACACACTCAGACACAAACAACACACACTCAGACACACTCACGCACTATACAAACACACACACACTTCAGACACAACACACTCCAGACACAGACACACAGTCATACAGACAGACACACACACAGACAGACACACAACAGACCTGCAGACACACACACTCACTCAGACACAGGCCACACACTCAAACACACACAAGCACACGCCCAAAACAACACACACCACTCAGACACACACACACACACTCAGACACACACACAACACGCAAAACACACACAATACACACACTCTAGAACACACAACCACTCAACAGACAGACACACACTCAGACATACTAACAACACAGAACTCAGACACACACACACCTCAGACGAGACTACACACACCACTCGAGACACACACATCCCACGCACTCAGACACACACACACACTCAGACAGACACACACAGACTCATACACACACACTCACAGACACACACTCAGTACACACAATCCAACGACAAGCACGACCCAGCGACAACACACTAAACACACTCAAACACACACTCCAACCACACACACGTTCACACACTCACACACACACACACACCACTCAGACAGACAACACTCATTACACACACACACATACTCACATCACTACACTCAGACACACTCTCACCACACACGACACCACTCAGACAGACAACATTCTAGACACACACACCTCACACACCCACTCATACACACACACTCAGACACACAACCACTCAGACACACACACACAAGCACACGACACACACACTCAGACCCACACACACTCAGACAACACAGTCCCACCCAGTACACACACACTCCAGACTCTACACACACACACTCAGACACACACCTCAGACACCCACACACACACACAGGACAGCACCACACACACACACTCTCAGACACACACACTCATAAACAAACACACGCATAGACACACACACACAGACACTACACACACTCAGACTACAACACACACAGGACTCAGACACACACACACACCACTCAGACACACACACCGACTCAGACAGACAGCATCAATTCATACTCACACACTACAACAGTCACTCAGACAAACACACACACCACAAAAAAAAAAACACTCAGTACACAACACACACACACTCAGAACACACACACACACTCAGACACACACACTCAGATCCACACAACACTCAGACAAGACCAGGACTCACACACAGACAGACAGCACACAGACTCATACAACACACAACTCAGGACACACACAAGACTCCACACACCACACACACTCAGACACACACTCAGACAGACACACGCACAGACAGACACACACACACACTCACTCAGACACACACTCACACACACACACACACTCAGACAGACACACTCAGACACACACTCAGACACACACTCAAACACACACACACACTCAGACCAGACCACACAATCAGACAGACAACACACAGACAGACACACACAGACTAAGCACCAGACACACACAGACTCAGACACACACACACCCTCAACACACACACACCAGACACACACACGAAACTCAGACAAGACAGACACACAACTCGACAGACACTGCACAACAGACTCAGACAAACACACACACTCAGACACACCACACTCACCCCTCATCAGCACACTCAGACACACACACACACACACACACACAAGCGCCAACTCCCCCCCCCGCCCCCCAATGACAGACAGACACACACTCAGACAGACACACACAGACTCAGACAAACACACACACTCAGACACACACACACACACTCAGACAGACACACACATTCAGACTCACACACACACACTCAGACACACACTCAGACACACACACACACACTCAGACACACACACACACACAGACACACACACACAGACACACACACACACAGACAGACACACGACTCGAACAGACAACAACACAAAGACTCAGACACACACCACACACACACTCAGACACACACACACTCAGACACACCACACTCTGTCACTCACTCAGACAGACACACACACTCTGAGACACACACACACTCACTCAGACCCACACACCACATACACACCACACAACACAAACACTCAGCACAGAACACACTCAGACACACTCAGACACACACAACACACTCAACACACACACACACACACTCAGACAGACACACACAGACTCAGACACACACAGAAACACTCAGACAGGGGACACACTTGTCACATTCACACTCACACACACACACTTCTCATACACACTACTCAGACACACACACACTCAGACAAACACACTCAAGAGTACCACACACTCAACAGGACAGACACGACACTCAGACAGTCACACACAGACTCAGACACAACACCACAACACCCTCTAGACACACACACCCAGACAACACACTCAGACACACACTCCAGACACACACTCAAGGACAGGACACACACGACTCAGAACACAAGTAACAACACACGACACTCTCTCAGACACACACTCACACACACACACTCAGACAACCACTCAGACACACACTCAGACACACACTCAAACACACACACACTCAAACACACACCACAACACTCTGACACCACACACACCGTCAGACACACACACAACACTCAACCGACAGACACACACTCAGACCAGACAAACACAACTCAGACAAACACACACACACAGACCCACACACACACTCACACAACACTCACATTCAGACATCACAACCACACAACTCAGACACACACACACATCCACGAACTCAGACTACCCACACACACTCAGACACACACACTCAGATACACACACACTCAGACAGACACACACAGACTCAGACACACACACACACTCAGACACACACACACTCAGACACACACTCAGACAGACACACACACTCAGACACACACACACACTCACACACACACTCAGACACACACTCACACACACACACACTCAGACACACACACACAGACTCACACACTCAGACACACACTAAGACACACACACTCAGACTCACACACACTCAGACACACACTCAGATTCACACACACACACACTCAGATACACACACACACACTCAGACACACACACTCAGACACACACACTCAGACACACACTAAGACACACACACTCAGACTCACAAACACACACTCAGACACACACTCAGACACACACACACACGCACTCAGACACACACACTCAGACACACACACACAGATACATACACACAGACACACACACTCAGACACACACACACACACTCAGACACACACACACACTCAGACACACACACACAGACACACACACACTCAGACAGACAGACACACACTCAGACAGACACACACAGACTCAGACAAACACACACACTCAGACACACACACACACACTCAGACAGACACACACATTCAGACTCACACACACACACTCAGACACACACTCAGACACAACACACAGCACACACCACACACAAACACTCATCACCCACACCACACACTCCAGACACACAACACTCAGATACACAACACTCAGACGACACACAACAGACATACACACACTAGACTCAACACACACACACCACGACACTCAGACACACACACACTCAGACAACACCTACACTCAGAGACACACACTCGACAGACACATTCACACACATCACTCAGACACACACTCACACTACCACACTCAGACAGACACATCTCAGACACACACTCAGACACACACTCAAAACACAAAACAACACTCAGACAGCACACACTCCACACCTCAGCAGACACACACAGTCTCAGAATCAGACACACACACTCAACAGACACACACATTTCAGACTCACACAACACACACTCAGACACACACTCAGACACACACACTCAAAACACACACACTTCAGACAGACCACACAGACTCATAGACCACCACACAACTCATAGCACACACACACTCAGACAGACACACACACACTCAGACACACACACACACACACTCAGACACACACACACTCAGACACACACTCAGACACACACTCAGACAGACACACACTCACACACACACACTCAGACAGACACACACTCACACACACACACTCAGACAGACACACTCAGACACACACTCAGACACACACTCAAACACACACACACTCAAACACACACACACACTCAGACACACACACACACACACTCAGACAGACACACACACTCAGACACACACTCAGACACACACACACACTCAGACAGACAGACACACACTCCAGGACATAACACACACAGACTCAGGACACACACACAGTACTCAGACACACACACACCTCATACAACACACACAATCAGACTCACACACACACACTCAGACACAACACTCAGACATCCACACACTCAGACACACACGACACACTCAGAACACACACACTCAAAACACACCCACTCATCGCTCAGACAGACAACCACTCAGACAGACACGACAATCGTCAGACACACAACACACACGTCACCACACACACACTCAGACACACACACACTCAGACACACACACACTCAGACACACACACAGCACACACTCACTCAACACACACTCACACACACACACACACACTCAGAACAGACACACTCAGACACACACAACAACAGACTCACACACACACTCAGACACATGCGACACTCACTACACACACACACTCAGACAGACCACTCAACACACACACAGAACAGACCACAACACTCAGGAACAACACACACTCAACTCACACAACACACACACACTTAGACACACACTCAGACGACACAGCACACACTCCCGTACACACCACACCGCCACGTCAGACACACACACATTCAGACACACACACTCAGATACACACACACACACTCAGATACACACACACTCAGATACACACACACTCAGATACACACACACACTCAGACACACACACTCAGACTCACACACTCAGACTCACACACTCAGACACACACACACTCAGAAACACACACAGACAGACTCTAATACACACACACCCACTCAGACACACACACACACTCAGACACACACACTCACACACACTCAGACACACACACTCAGATACACACACTCAGACACACACACACACTCAGACAGACAGACAGACACTTCAGACACAACACACTCCCCTCACACCCAAACTCAGGGACACACACTCACACCACACCTACACAGTCACACACACACTCGAGACAGACACTCTGTCATACACACACACACAGACTCACACACACACTACTACAGACACACGAACCTCACACAAACACAAACTCAGACAGACACACCAGACACACACACACAGGCTCACACACACACTCATACACACACACCTCAAGACACACACACTCAAACTCACACACACACACTCAGACACACACACACGCACTCAGACACACACACTCAGAAACACACAAACCCAAAACACACTCAGAATACACACACACACTCAGACACACAACACTCAGACACATATACACACACTCAGATACACACACTCAGACACACACACTCATAAACACAGACTCAGGCTCAGACAGACAGACACACTCAGACCCGACACACACACACACCTCAGACAGACAGAACACTCAGACACACACTACTCAGACACACACAACACTGCAGACCACACACTCAGAAGACACAGCACACTCAGACAGAACAACTCACACTCTACAACACACACAGAACTCAGACACACACCACCAGACACACGACACACACAGGACACACACACAACTCAGGACAACACACACACTCAGTACACCACTCATGCAACACACACACTAGACACAACACTACTCAAGACACCACTCAGAACAGACACACCATCACACACACACGACAGACTCACATCACACAAAGAACACACACGACTTCAGACACACACACAACTGCATAACAACACAGGACACACACACACAGACACACACACACACTCAGACACACACACACACACACTCAGACACAGTCACACACACAGACACACACATACACACACACACTCACTCAGACACACACACACAAAGAAACACACACAGACACACACACACAGACACACACACAACACACATTCTCAATACACACACAGCATTACATAGACACACACACACACTCAGACTCACCAGACACACATTCAGACACACACACTACAACATTCAGACACAATCACACACACTTCATAACACACACACACACTCAGACAGACACACACACGACTCAACAACAACACTCAGACCACACACCACACGACTCAGTACAGTGTTACATTCATGAAGATATTGCTGTTTACCCTCACTAGTACAACGATGTAATCCTGTCACTGCAGGAGGCGTCCTCACTCACTGGAGACCTACCAGATGTGTGTACCTGTGGGGAGCTGCTGATGCCATGAGGACAGTGCAGACACTGACAGCTGCAGTAGATGCTCCGGAGCATAGATCACAGCAGGGGCGGAGCTCTCCTGCCGGACACTGTGCTGTGCTCCGGATCTTGCCTGCCTCTGCCAGTGTGAGCAGCCGGCGCCCCCTCCTCCACTCCTCAGCCCGCATCACTCCTGCAGGGTCGCCCTGCCTCCCTCCCTGCACCTATCAACCATCCTGAGCTGTGAGTGCGTCCAGAGATGGATCACACAGCTCTATAGAACGTCGTGCTGCAGGCCCGCCAGCCTGTAAGCCGGCGGTCTAAGAGACTCACTCGGGCAACAGCAGCTTTGTATTCGGGACTTGTGGCCCCGAATAAACCGCCTAGCGACGCCCCTGGCCTAGCAACAACTATGGAATTAAGTGAACAGTCATAGAATAATAGTGATATAAATAACAGGATGTAACGGATGTCCCCATGACCCCCATGTCGGTTTGCGGGCACACCCGACCCGGGGTGGCGTCTCTGGCGAGCGCCGCCCGCGATCCTACCCTCCGTGCGGGCCGGCTCGCGCTCTGCCCCCACTCACCTCACCGAGCTCCTTTCACGGGGGTGCGACGCTCGCCTCCCAAACGCGCGGTCTGGTAGATTTAAAGCGACAGCGCGCCAGTGATTGGTTTTTTACCCGGCCTGATCCTATTTAAGTTGACCTTTCCTAGATCCCGCCGAATCAAAGTGCCTGTGCCCTTTAGAGGGAATGTTCCCCATTGTATCTTTGGTCTACTGTGCACGAACTTGCCCCCGTCCTTGCACGAACCCTTTCCCCCGTCCTGACCTTTCCTGCCTGTCCCCCGGGCTCCACCTGCTTCAGATTTTGTACATCCAACCCCCGGGCCCCCACCACAAGCAAGTCATTTTAGGGGGAACACCTGGTTGCAAACCGCCCCAGCAAGTCCATCCGCTTTTTTAGGCTCTGGGGAAAAAATGGACCCACTTGATCCCCCTCCCCGGCGTGGCTATACCTCGCTTGCGGGGGTCCAGAGGATACAATCCTCGGTTTGTCCTGGGAAACTGATTGACACGGGGCAGTCCCGCTATAAACACCGGGGCCTCATTATGAAAACTGTTTTTGGTCTAAGACTTTTTTTGTTGCCATAGCAACCCCCTATGATCCCCCTTTAATTTTTTTCAGAGAACTATATGAAATGAAAGAGGAGCTTTGATTGGTTGCTATAGACTTAGACAGTTGTTATTATGCACCCCCTAGTATAAATGGAAGATTTGTTTGCTTTTGATCAGAAAATGAGACATTTGAGGAGGTTTACTAAACTAAAGGTTTACTAAATGTTTAATTTGCCCCCAAAAACTGGTGTACGTGCCTTGCCCCTCAATTATTAATACTGAATATTTTTGGCACCATCTGGGACCAATTAGCGTGGCTTGGAAAATTGGCGTGTCTCATGGGAGAGGGTGTGGCTTAAAATGTGACAATGTGCGCCAAAATTTAGAGGAAGTAAGCAACCAAGAGAAAGTATAAAATGAGACAAGTATAACTTGGCTGTTTGAGGTGCAAAACAGGATTAGAAGATCCACCCTATTGTTACTTCATAAGGTACTGAGCAAGTGAATTGTACTATTATAATTAACATACAGTGACCTTCTATTCCAGGATGATGCACTTTTTAGGAATATGCCTTCTCTGTCTCTGGAGTATTGGAAATGTTATGGGCATAGAGAGAAAATATTACATTGCAATTAAGTCAGTTACGTGGAATTATGTCCCAAGTGGCAAGAATATCATGTCTGGAAAATCCATATCTGAGGACAAGTAAGTATGTGCTATGTTTTACTTTAAATCATGGTTTTACCTTTACTATATCCTGTGTGGAACACTGAAACATTTGCTTATGTATCTGCATAAAACTATACTATACAGTGGGCCATCGAGTTACAATGGCCCCATGATACATTGTTTTCAACATACAATGACCTTTCCAGGGACATTATGGGCCACATGTGTGAAAACTGTCTAGTTCTAAAACTCACTTTGTTCCCCATAGCAATCAATCTCAGAGCTCCCCTCTCATTTCATATAGTGCTTTGATTGGTTGCTATGGGCAACAAAGTGAGTTTTAGAACTAGATAGTTTTCATATATATGGCCCTATATGTTGAGAATGATTTCTTTCAAGGTACAATGTCCCAGACACGGATCCAGTCAATTATCATCAACATTTTACTTGTAAAACATGTGTTAGTGCAGTGCATACAGTGCTTAGCGGTCTAGTAGCACCTCTCTACAGTGCAGTGTGGTTTTACACGCTCTGTACTGCCCTTTGGTAGATTGATTTTTGGGGTCCCTACTACTGTACATCATGGCACAGGATCTTTTTTTTTTTTTTTTTTCACTCAGGCCTGCCATGCTCATGGGATTTCCCATGCTCCCTTAAGGCCAGTCTGAGCTTGCATACAGATTACAGTTAATGGTGGTCTGTATTTAGCTGATAGGAAACAATAAGATAAAGACTTTTGTCAGAAGTAATACCGGATTGTTTATGGAGGCAGCAACTCTGATCATTTACTTTTATGGTATTCCTTTATATAGCACCATTATATTCCATAACATTGGACAGAGATTGTCATTATTCACATGATCTCTATTGGGGCTCACAGTCTAAATGACAAATTAACCTATCTGTAGGTTTCTGGAGTGTTTAGGAAACCTGCAGGGAAACAAACACAGGGAGAACATATAAACTCCATGCAGATGTTGTCCTTGGTGAGATTTGAACTCAGCATTGTAGGGCAACAGTGCTATCCACCGAGTCACCATACAATTGTTTCAGAGAGGGAAGGAAGACCATTGTTAAAATTACAAGTTAAAGGGGTTGTCTCACTACATTAATTCCTCTTACCACAGTCCTGTTTTCTTGGTGTCACTTTGAATTCAGGGGCGTGTTTACTGGCTTCTACTGGTCTGCAGTAGAAGCCAGGTCTGTAGCTATAGCAACCAGTGCTGACAGCCTATCATGAGAGATCGAACAGGTCTGTAGCTATAGCGACCTGAGGATCTGAAGCAGCTCATACAAGAGGGGATATCTCTGAATAGGTAGGATACTGTTCATGAATATATACTGCAAAGTGACTTGTTTTTGTAAGATCTTTAACATAATAAGCGGTCCCTGTAGTGAGACAACCCCTTTAACAGAAGCAAAAAGGATGCAGGCAGTTTTAAAGGACAATTCCAATCAAAAGCATTTGTTACCTATCCAGACCACAAGACCTCTACTGATTGCCAGAGCAGGAATCTCCACTTGCTGGTTATTATCAGTACCATAGGCTTTGAATGGAGCAACAAGGGTATGCCAACCCACTGCACCTTTCAGTCTCTTCCTAGAGCAGCTGGGGGGAAAAGAACGAGGAAGTGATCTAGCATTTGCCACCCATAAGCCAAATCATATGCTGATGTATACACTGTTACATCGGTACAGTCCTGCTGTAACTACTGTGTGGGTTGGCTGCGGTGAGAGAGGAGGTGGCTAGAGAGAGATGCCTGCTGTGGGATGAGGCTATTGGGAGTCTGCTGTGCCTGTCTGTAACTTACTAAGGATCTGGTCGGAGGTCTAAGTTTATTTAGAGATTCGGAACTATTTTAGATCTGAATGTATTTGTGCTGCTGTAGAGACCAGGGACAACAAAAGAGAGAGCGTTCAAACATGTCAGGGCTGCAAACTCTGCAGTCAACAAGGAGAAGTCTTCATGGGTTAGATAGGGAAGAAAAGGAAAGAGAACGAGTCCAGAGAAGACGTCAGCTGTGAGTCACTGGACTTAGGGCATGTCCCCACTCCACGGTTTTTCGGCTGGTTTGCGGTTTTTCTGAACGCCGAAAAACCGGGCCGAAAAAAGGCACAATTGGCTTATGGCAAACCCCTGCAGTAGTCCCAATCACGGGTCTTCCGGCGGCAAAACATTATAGAAGCACAATCTTCCATCCGGTTTCCAGACGAATTCTGTGCTTCTCAATGCGAAGGGGGAGTGCCATTCTCCGCTCAGCGCGGAGACAAGCCGCCCCCCCCCCCCTGCGAACATGGGGACGGGCACAAAACAGGACAAATACCGGTCGGTATTTGTCCTATGCCGTGGGGATGCGCCTTACGAACATCAGCAATCCCCTGGGCTCTATAGTAAATACTTTGATTTCTTATGAAATAACAAGTTTTTTACTTGGAACACTGTGTTATTCCTTGGTAAATCCTCTTAGATTCCTTGGTTTCATTTTGAATTCAGGGGCATGTTTACTGGCTTCCATTGGGTGCGTGAAGCTGGTCTGTAGCTATGCAACCAGTGCTGGCAGCCCTTTCGAGAGATCAAACAGGTTGTGCCCATAGCGACTGAGGAGCGATGAGCCCATACATAAAGGGGATTCTAGGAATAGGTGGACCTGTTAAAGGGGAATATTTTCAAAATGATTGGGTTTTTTCAAGATCTTTAACATAAAAAGCATTCCTTGTAGTGAGACAAAACCCCCTTTAAATTTCGTGCCTTTCCTGCGCAAATTAAAACATATTTGAAAAACGCCCTTTAAAAATCACTGTGGGGAAAAGCACCCCTTTGGCAATGTTCCAGGCCTTTTTTGGGACGGATTTAAAACCCGTTTTGTTTGGGAGTTCGGGGCGAATTTTTCGGGGGTGAAATCCCGGTTCCCGTCATTACGGTAATCCAAATTTTTTCTTTGAGAACTATGGAATTCGTCTTCAAACCCCCAGTCATTTGTTTACTTACACCTTTTGAACAAAATTAGGGACCCCCCCCGGCCCCGAATGGGGAAACTTGGCTGGGGGAATAAAAAGGGCAAAAAAGGGTTTTAAATTTGGGGCGCAAATTAAAACTGAACCCAAAAACTGCACGGTGTGAAAGCTCCAAAATGTGTTGGGTATTTTTGCAAAATGAGGGGTGTTTTTGTATGGGGGCTTGTGAGGGTTTTTGGTCAGAGCCCCTTTCCCTCCCCTTCTGCCCCCGATACAAAAAAAAGGGCACAGTCAAGTTAAAAATTTTTTTGACCACAGCTAAAAAACCAGAGTAACGGCTGTGTAGTAGAACAGCGAGACTTGTGGGGGAGTGACTCAATAAGGTCCTGGTAGGTTTCCCAGGTTTTTGGGAACCTGCTGACTGTATTGCATCCCAAGCTACTTTAGGGTGATAGGGGAGGTTTATAGATGACCATAAGGGGGGCGGTCCCAATTTGGGGGAATTTAAGGGGCCCCAAGGGTAGTACTGGATGTCTTGGTCTTTGTTTTTCCAACAATGTAGACATTTCTAGCTGTATGCATGTCAATGTCTTCCTGGAAGGCACCACCCCTGTGAAGAAATCGGCTGTATGCTGTTAATGATCTTAAAGGATAAATTTAACCCAAAATCATTTGAGAGTCCCTTCCCACATGGATAATGCCCGAGAATACCAAAAAAATTTCCCCAGACCCTACGCTCCCCACCCCGTTTGTGTTTTTCCAGTAAAGTTGGAGTGTTTGTTCTTGAGGTTTTTGCTGACATCCCTTTCCCAATCCATTTGATGGAGCAAAAAATGTGACCCCTAGAAAAAGGAACCCTTTACCAATAGCGGGTCTAATTCCTTCCCCTTCCCAAAAAATGAATCCTTTTTGGTCACTTCCTTTGCGAGGGCCGTGACGACTCTTTTCAAAGCCCCATACACAATCGGTTTCACTAAACTGTTGTTTTAGACACATGTCTGGTAGCCCCCTGGTTCATTTTGGCAATGCACTTCTCCACTACAATGGACCTTTGTGACTTTTTTAGCGCCATTTCCCTAATTTTAAATGGCATGGAGTGCTTCAATTTTCTTTTCAGAGGCTGCTGTTTGAATTTGGTTAATGATTATTCTTTCCGCAGTAATTCCTTTTAGAGGGAAATAAATCTTTAATAAAGCGTTTTAAGGAGCACCATACAGTCTCCATATAAACAGCTCGCCTTCTGCATCACTTCTAATGCTACTTTCAAAAGGCAAAACCCTATCAATCTGTCGTTTATTATCCTTTTGTTATGTAATGCTTGAACTTGCTAATTACCTTGACAACTCATTATTTTTACAACTTTTTTATCTATCTGTCAGTAAATAATCAATTCCACCATGCTTTAGTAAAATGTGGTATTTTCTCTATCCAGGCAAGCACGCACCTATCTACTATCTGGCCCTGGCAGAATAGGCGGCACCTATTGGAAAGATCTTTACTTTCAGTGTACAAATGACTCATGCACAGAAGAAATCCCGAAGCCGGAGTGGCTAGGATTTATGGGTCCAGTCATCCGAGCCGAAATTGGTGACACAATAACTATTCATCTTCATAATTTTGGTTCCAGAAATTACAGCATACATCCTCATGGAGTGCAATACACAAAGGCAAATGAAGGTGAAATTCTTATTTTGTGGCGTGTTGAAATGAAGCACAATTTACCAATAATAATAGGTGCATTATTAACAATACTTCCAGAACTTTGAATGTTTCAGGAACTTATTTGGGAATACATCTTTTATAAAATTTCATATTTCCCATGAATGCAACTTTATGTAATAATGAGACTTTTTTTGTGATTTGAGGAACCGTACATAGTGGTATAGAACAAAAGTGAAAACCTACAAATTATCAAATTAATTTAGCAGTTTGCACTTATTTTTATTATTATTTATTATTAATTATTTTAAAGTGCCATTATTTCCAGGGCGCTGTACATTTGAGGGGATTTACATACATAACATAAGACCAAAAAAATCAAAGGCACCTATTGATAATAACTGGTACAAGGGGGGGGGCAGAAAATTTTTAATTTTGGCTTCCGAAGAGATGGATTTTCAGGTTGCTTTTGAAATTAGTAAAAGGGGGTGGGGCGTCTGATTTGTGGGGGGGGGTTTAAAGAGTTCCGGTATGGGGGATGACTGGAGAAAAACTTGGGGGGGTAAATGGGGAGAGCAGACAAGAAGGTTCTGTGAGGAGCAAAGCTAGCATGAGGGGAGGAGCTGGGTTTGAGAAGGATGTTGGGGGAAAGTTATGGAGATCTTGATTAATGGTTTGGGACTTGAAAATAAATTTTCTGACAATGGGAAGCCCGTGAAGGGATTGGCAGAGGGGGAGGGGAGAGGGTAGCGGGGAGAGGTGAAAAGACGGGCGCAGAGTTTAAGATGGGGTTGACAGAGGAAGAGTGCGGATGGGAGGCCACAGAGAAAAGGTGTTGCGAGTTTAGGCAGGAAAATGACAGGGGATAGCGCATTTTGTTGTTCAGGTTAAGGAATTAGTGGATTTGTAAAATAATTTTTAAGGTGCAGGCAGCAGGCCGAAATGAGGGCTTGGATATGTGGCTGAAAGGACAGTGCAAAGTCGAAGGTTACTCCGAAGGCAGCACAGATTGTTTGGGCCCATGGAATGTATTGAGCCAAGCATGCTAGATACATTAAGGTGGAGGGATAGAGTGGGATTGTGGAAAGATGATGTATTTAGTTTTCTTCACATTTAGTTTTAGGAGGTGGGAGCAGAAGGAGGAGTGTATAGATGACAGACATTATTTGATCCTGGAGGGCAAGGAGTTAATATCTGGGCCAGAGATGTAAAGTCGTGTGTCATTAGCATACAAGTGGTACTGAAAGAGATGTGATGCTATGAGTGTAAATAGAGAAGAGTAGAGGACCCAGGACTGACACCAACAGAGAGAGGACGAGATCAGGAGTTGTTGGGAGTCAGGGATGCTAGACGTCCAATCATCGAGTTATGAGGAGATCCAGGAAAGGACCAAGTCCGTGATGCCTAGGGATGAGAGGATTTGTAGCAGGAGGGAATGGTCGACAGTGGCAAAGGCAAGGTCAAGTCTAAAAGGAAAAAGCACAGAGAATGGCGTGACACTTTTGCAGTTAATAGGTCATTAGTGACTTTGGTTAGGGCAGTTTCGGTAGAGTGATAGGATTGGAACCAGATAGTTTGAGATAAATGTGCTGTTCAAGGAGTTTGGAGGCAAATGGAACCGGTGAGATGGGGTGATAGTTGGACAGAGAAGTGGGGTCAAGAGATGTTTTCTTAAGAAAGGGAAGATGCCAGAGGTTAACATTAGTGTCACGATGGACACCGTAAACAGAAGGTAGATCTGCTAGGTCACTTACGCTGAGGAGTGGAATCTAAGGAGCCCCCAGTCTTTCCAGAGCCGATTGGTCTCTGCTGTGGGAAACCCCCAGGTTAGTGCCCCCTGCATAGCCAATGAGTTGAGAAGTGTGGCACAGAAGGGATGTGGGAAGAAACTTAGTTAGAAAATTAGAAATCGGCCAGGGCAAGCAACAGACAAGGCAAAGTCAGGAAGGGGGCAGGACGAATCCGTAACAGGAAGGCAAACCAAAGAAACGTGGTACTATGAGGGAACAACACCAATACCTGGACAAAGGGTTCTTTGAGAGTAATTCCTAAAAGGCCCATGGTCTAATGTGGTTGGCTAGGAAAAACTGAGTAGCATGCACTGGCCCTTTAAATCAGAGTGAGCCAGCATACGCACCCCATAGGGGAGAGACAGGAGGATGCAGGCAGGAAGCAACAGCAGCAGAATGTGGACACTAGAGTTGTGGCCAGCAGGAAGATGCCAGAGACTGAGGCAAACAAGGTAAGGAGCAGGTGTGACCACGAATGGACACCCGTGACCTGTTATGGGAGAGGGGAAGCAGGCGCAGCAGAAGACCAGGCGCTAGGTTGTGGCTTGCAACATAACAGATAGGTTAAACAGATGAGTGAGGGCTGGGATGATAACAGTACTCAAGTCTGAGATGAGGTGGGATGGCATTGGGTCAAGATTACAGGTAGTGAGGTAGGTTTTGGAGAGTAGAGAAGAGAGCTTATCATGAGTGACAGTGGAGATGCATGTAAAGCAATGGTTCTCAACCTTTCTAATGCCGTGACCCCGCAATATAGTCCCTCATGTTGCGGTGACCCCAAACCAAAAAATAATTTTGATGGCTACTTCAAAACAGTAATTTTGCTACATGAGGGGTTACCTTGTGTGACGCTCTGAGCGGTACCTCTACATGTCACATACATATAAAAGGTACCAACTCAGAGCCGTGTACATAGCACTGTAACCTTATACTGGGGATCTGTGAGTGGTCACTATGGGGGGTTACATATATGTGAACGCTATCTGAGCTGGTACCTCTCCATGTCATTATACATATAAAGTACCAATCAGAGCCGTTACAAGAATGTAACCTTACACAGGGGACTGCCGAGTGGTACATGGGGGGGGGGGGGGGGTTCAAATGTGTGACGCATCTGAGCGGTTCATCTACATGTCACATACAAATAAAGTTAACACTCAGAGCCGTTACATAGATGTAACCTTATACAGGGGACATGTGAGTCTGGTTACATGGGGGGGTTACTATTTGTGAATGCCTCTGAGCGGTTACCTCTCCCATGTCTGATACATATAAAGGTACCACTCAAAGGCCTAGTTACCATAGATGTAATCTTTTATACAGGGGACTCGTGAGTGGTTCATGGAGGGGTGTTACATATATGTGATGTGTTGATTGAGCGGTACCTGTCTACATATCACATACATTTAAAGGTACCACTCAGAGCGTTACAGTCTAGATGATAACTCTGCTGTGTTTTACAGGGGGAGGTGAGTGGTACATGGGGGGGTTACATATATGTCGATGCCTCCGAGCAGGTACCTTCTCCATGTTTCTTATACATACTAAAGGTACCTCTCAGAGCCGTTAAAATGAGGTGTCCAGACCTTATACTGGGGACTGGGAGTACGGTACATGGGGGGGTTACATATATGTGATGCCTTCTGAGCGGTACCTTCTTCATATCACATACATATGAAACGGTTCCACTCAGTGCCGTACATAGATGTAACCTTATACATGGGGACTGTGATGTGGTACAGGGGGGGGGGGGGTGTTACATATGTGGACGCTCTGGAGCGGTACCTTCTACATGTCACATACATTATAAAGGTTACCACTCAGAGCCGTTACATAGATTATAACCTTATACAGGGGACTGTGAGTGGTACATGGGGGGGGTTACATAGTATGTGAGCCTTGAGCTGCCGGTACCTCTACATGAGTCTCACGTACGTACATATTAAGTAGCCACTCAGAGCCGTGTTAAATAGTAGGTAACCTATATACAGGGGAATTGAGTGGTACATGGGGGGGGTTACATATAGTGATGCCTCTGAGCGGTACCTCTACATATCACATACATATAAAGGTACAAACAGAGCCGTTACATAGATGTAACATTATTCATCGGGGTCGGTGTGTGGTACATGGGGGTGGGGGGAGGGGGTTACATATGTGCCGACGACTGTCTGAGCGGTACCTCTTACATGTCAAAATACATATATAGGTACCCATCAGAGCACGTTACATAGATATAACCTTGTCCGGGGGGTGGTGGGACGGGCGGAGGCATGTAATTGGGCACATGAGCGGTTACATATGTGACCCTCCTGTGCCACTCTCTGCCCCCCCCTCTGTTGTGTTTATATCATGTAATGGTCTGATGTGTCGGTACAGGGTAACAGGCGTTGTAATAACATGTATTCACTTTGTACCACATTCAGACATTTACATGATTGCACGTGCCGATGTGTGGATGTTGTGTGTTTTGACACTAAATGTATCTTGCAGCCAAGGAAGCAGCCTGCCGTTGCGAGTGCAGCAGTTCTACCTGCACTGAGTACTGGCCTGGCTGTTCCTGATGCTTGGATTAACATAGTGTGAGCACGTGATGCACGCACCGCAACATGGTCGCTCCCCACCCTCGCGGGACGTAAAATGTCCGTGCTGCAGTCAGCAAAGCGCTGTCCTCACAGGTGCGGCTAACTGGAGCCCCAAGTGCATGGCTGTGTAAGAACACCGCCCACTGTCTCCCCCTCCCCTCCGTAGTATTAAAAAGTCCGCAGCACGCAAGCTCTATGTCCTGACGGCGCCCCACCCCCCCCGCCCAGCTCTCCGGCTGGCCGGGGGACCACTGTGTTGTTGTCGTTCGACCCCCGCAAAGGGCTTCAGACCACAGATGAGGAATCCATGATGTAGAGGGAAGTAGAAGAAGCATTGTGAGGTTATAGAGTGCGCTAGCAGTGGGTGAAGCTTTCTCTGATGAGGTTGATTTTTTTTTAAGATCGTGCGGTAGGGTAGCAATAATGTATGCTGAGATGGACGAGATTGGTGTGGATAAGACTCTAGGCTTGAATGGTGGTGAGATTATTCGTTCCAGGGTTGTGAGACAGAGAAGATATGACAGTGGTATAGTAATCCTGTTTGGCAGAGGTGAGAGCAGACTTGAAGTTGAGGAGTCATGAATAAATTACAAGTTCAACTGAATCTTTCCCTATAAAACTATATTTTTATGTGATCAGCGCATCCTGCTCTATAACACGCTGCCCACAGATCTGATAGCATGTTCAATGTGACAGGTTCCCTTTAACTTTAATATGAAGCCTGATCAGGAGCTCAAAAGTTACAGGGACACGTAACTCATTACAGCAGAGATTTACACAAAGCCTTTTTAATTTTATCCTCTTAAATGGTGCAGAGCTCCCCCTAATTATTATTATTTAGCCAAAACAAATAGCCACATGAAACATTTGGCGCCCATAGAAATCATTATAATGGGCACCCATTAATGTTGTTTTTATTTCATTACAGTTAAACCCACTAAGGCTTCTCAGGCGGTATGAATGCTTAGTAACACAGATTTCTTATACAGTGACATACATCATTAAATTATGAAAGATCTTTCATGAAATTATTGAAGACTTCATGAAATTCAAGTCAAACAAGCTTCCTATTAAATGACTGCACAGTAGTTGTATATGTATAGTTTAATAACTGAGATTTATTACATTATTGGCTCACCCTGAAGATGTAATTATATATTATAAGTATGTGAACACCTGTCTAACAGGAGATAATCTCCTGACCAAAGAAAATCGCAAACAAAAGCTATGTGATTTAGTATTATAGTCTTTGTTTACCACTTTCCCTACATGTTAAAAGCTAATTAGTGTAGTGAGAAAACCCCTTTTAAAGAGATTGCTACATGTAATACCAATTTAAAAAGTCATGTAAGGCTATGTTCACATGGCGTTATTGCAGGGCATACAGAATGCCTCGCAATTACGGCGGGTGTTTAGGAGTTGCGCTGATCGGTGCGTACTCCTGCGACTCGGGGGGGGGGTGCTGAGAACTGGGTTATGTGAGTATTATTATATCATTTTAGAGAGCACTTCACTGAGTACTATTACAATTTGTTATGGATCACATGGGCTAAATTATTATTTGGAGCACAATATCAGGATATGGGTAAGTAAGTGGACTACTTATACTGTGAAAATGTGTTGTCTCTGAGCAAAGTGGCACTAGGACAGGCAGGGCAGGCCATCCACACTCAATCGTGTTCAGTCGCCATCTTTGACCAGCCTGGAGGTCACTTTAGCTCTGTGATTGCCGTCTATTCGTAAAAAAATGTCTCACTTGGCACCCAGTACACAGGTCCACTGCTCGACACCCGATACTTCTTCAAACTGACAATCAGCCAGCTTTATTTTCAAGCATTTGATCATGCAGGTCGTGTTACAAATGCCAACTACGCGAAATAGAATCTAGGCCTGTTAATGCCTCTGCTTAAACAGCTCAGAAGAACGTCCACTCGCTATCCAGTGGTCTGGATCTACTACCCAGCCCCACAAAACAGGTACTCACACAGTACAGTACAGCCCTTGGCACCGGCTTCCTTCAAGCCTTAGGGAAAATCAGAACCTCATCCACATCCTGGTGTCTGACAGTGGAAAGGCGTTTAATCAGGCCCGGGTAAAGATATGTTCTTGAACCTGTGCAGCTCTCCTATCACCTGTGTCAGTAACTCATGGTTACTGTTGTCACACTGCTGGCTTACCTTACCGATGCCAGCAGATATCCTGCTGCATAAAACTCAATGGCAGCTGATTGCAATCTCCTGGGGTCACTCTGACATTATATATTTATATATTCTAGTGTTACTCTAGAATCCTTTAAGATTAAATATCACTTAGACTGCAAAAGTCGTTTTGTTATTTATTAATACAGTGTATCTGAAATTTCAATACACTTGAGACACTACCTGTCCTCGTACATGTGAGACTCAAATGGACATAGGTCGTGTATAACAAAAAATGGTGACATAAGACAAGTGTTGCCGAAACATGAATAGTGAAAACATCAAGATTATAAAAATAATCACTTGATCGATCAAATATCCTGTGACTGTCCTAATAGATTTCAGCTACTTCAAAAAAGGAGGAAATATTCTGAGTATAAAGGCTAAAACGTACACCTTTTGGAATAAAAGGTGATAATAGAACTTAAAACATTAAATACGAATGTGTGAATTTTCTGGTGCAGAGGTAGTTATTTTAAAGTATCTATTTCAATTTAGCTTTTTATAGGATTGTTCTCCCTTTTTTTTTCCTTTTTCCTGTATATTTATAGATTGTAATTACTTGATGCATTAGATGTTTTATGTATATTTATATTGTCCTTAATTTGTTATTCTGTAGTTAGAATTTGTTATCGAGTGTCTATTTAGCCATATATTGTTGTAAACTTATGCCTATTTAATTTTAGATTTTTAGTAGGAATGTATTGTGCTGCTGTATGAGACAGTGTATTCTAGTTAACCATCTTTTGCTTTGTATGAGCGCTATTACATCTATGTCGATTGACATCTATTGTATCCAATTGGAAGCAGCATACTATCATACATTGTATCCAATAAGGGACAAGATGCTATGATAAATGCCGCCAACTTCCTCTTCCCATCATGCCTCTGATGAAGTGCCAGTATAGGCGAGAAACGCGTAGGGCAGGCTTCCCTAGTGTTTTAAATGTTTTAGTCAGTGTTGCAGATATTTCATTTACATATTTAAATTTAATGCTGAGATTAATCAGATAGTGCATGATGCACAGCCAAAACCATGTAGCAAACCAATTATATTACAGTACTGCAAGTTTCTAAAACGTAACGTTAAATATTCAAGATTTAAAAAAAATCATATAAATCAACATAAAGGTCTAAAAAAATTAAGCAAAAACCATACGTGATCAAATGGGATATCACAGGTAATTACAAGCACCTCACATACATCTTAGTTCAAAAGAGGAAATAAAGAGGAGATAAAGCAAAACAATATGCCCCAAAATTCCTAAAACAGCAGTTTGTTACGACAAAATATACTTGACCACTAATAGATAAGGAGTAATGATAACTAAGCTCACAATGGAGTCGCTCATATAAACCCTCATGCATACCTCCCAACTTTTAGAGATTACAAAGAGGGACACATCAGGCCACGCCTCTAACCACGCCCAAACTCATGACATCCCCCCAGGACACGCCCCTAACCACACCCAAACACATACATCCACCTTTTTAGACAGCCAAAAAGGGAGACATTTTCACGATTACATTGTTTTTTAGTGATGAAAATAATTTAAAATTTTTTTTTGTTAATAACAGCCAGAAAGCAATAGATACTTTTTAAACCAAAAAATCTTTATTGATGAAAATCTATTTCCCAATGAAAAAAAAGGGGCACTTATAGAGCTAAAAGGGGCAAGGGGAAAAAAGGGACGTCCCCTCCAAAAAGGGACGTTTGGGGAAATATGTCATGTCAATGTTGACACTCGAAAGAAGTTTAGTAGCCAACACCAAGCATAGCAACACCCTTTTTAAAAGAATTTTTAGTTAACCTCCCCTTTAAAAAAAATTTTAGTATTCCCTGCAGAAAAAACCCCGTACATTGTGAAAATAACATACTGTTGTTCAATAAAATAAAATAAACTTTTACGTTTTCATTCAATTTTTAAAGTAATAACATTTTAATTACAGGAGCCTATTATCCAGATAATACTACAGGGACACAAAAGGACGATGATATGGTAATGCCGGGTACATCACATATCTACAAGTGGTATGTTGTCCCAGACCAAGGTCCGCTTGAAAAGGACGATGACTGTGTGATCAGGCTGTATCACTCACATGTGGATTCTACAAAGGATATTTTGGGCTTGTTTGGGAAACTACTTATCTGCAAGAAAGGTATTACTTAAAATTCCTGTTAGCTTGCGCTTTCTTTTTTATGTGCCATCCATGTGAGCAATAGACTTATTTATCTATAGGTTATTTTTTTAATTCAGACTATAACAAATAATGGCACGCCCCCAAAAAATAAAAAAAAAGGGGGTTCTCAACATGTCCCCCAAACATCAAAAACAATGAAGGACGAATCTTCTAAAATGATCTCACTTTTAAAAAAGTTTTCCACCCTGTAAAAAATAAGGGCCGTGTTTTTTTCAGTTCTCCTATTTAAATCAAAAGGATTCCAACATAGCTAGCACACCCCTCGCTATTTTTGAAACTGCCATAGAAAAGAACAAGAAGAACTGCAGAAGCGCGGCCCTCTCTTCGTTCTCTGAGGCCTCAACAGGGGATTTTGCTTCATGGCAAAACCACTTCAAATACATTTATTTACTGTAATGATGGACACCTTTGCACTGATTTTTGTTTATTGTTCATTTACTTTTGAAATGCAGAATTAAAGGGGTTTTCTCACCACGATGATTCATTTTTAAAATCTAGGGAAAGGTGAATGAAGACTATTACCAAATACATTGCTTAGTTGATTTGGCTTTGTTCAGGAGATAAAGAAGATTGTTTCTTCTCTTAGAGTGCACAAGTTACTCAGGTTGTCGACCATCTCTCTCTACCTCTCCCTGATCTATCTTATGCCTCATTGCTCCAAGCTGCTGTCTGTCATTCCACCGCCCTGCTGAATTTTATCTCTAGCACAGAAGCTTTGAGAAAATGACAAGTTTTAAGCCTTTGAGCTCTGTAGCCTTCTACACTGCTGTTAACAAACCTCCAGCACTTCTGTCCCTCTAATAGAATTAGAGAAATACCAGAGCTGATATGCAAGTCACTGTTATAGAACCACCCACAGCCTGATCAGGAAGTATGAGCCTGAAGCTGGTTATAGCTCTTTGAAACTGCATGGTGAGAAAACCTCTTTAAGCAAGTTTCTAAATAGTCATCTTCAAAAATCACCTACCATTTTGTTATATTTGAGTTTGTGTCCGTCACCTAGCTTTTGGTACTGTGGAAATTGACAGCAATCTATCAATGCACTGCCTCTGTTTTTTTACAATCTATCTGCTCTCCTCCCCATTCTCTCAGAGTTAATCCCTTATCAACATACAATACTCACAAAAAGTTAGGGATATTTGACTTTTGGTTGAAATTTCAGGATGAGCATAACATTTCTTGAACTTTTTTTTTTAAATACACAAAGTTTCAGTACTTTTTGCACAACTTGCTGATCTCTAACAAGGAGCTTAATGGTAAAATTCACAAGTGTTTGATCCCTGAATCACCCAATAAATGCAGGGGATCAATTTGATTCGGGATTTAAAAATCCCACTCATCATGTTGTTCACATTTTGACATCATGAGACCAAGACAACACCTTACAATTGATCAACAGTACCTTGCCATTGTGAGGCTTCAAGCTGGATGTTCTCAGACAGAAGTGGCCACTGAGCTTAGTGTCACAGAGTGTCATCAGCAGGTTGTATCAGAGATACAGAGAGACTGGATAAGTCACAGAAAGGCAAAAAAATGGACACCCTTTCGCTCCATCACACTGATGACCACTTCATTGTAAACAATGCCCTGCTGAACTGGATGATGAATGCCAATCACATTTAAGGGAGGTAAGAGCCACGTAGGTGTATGTCAACCATTTTTACGTTTTAAACAAAAGGGCCATCTAGATTACCGGCAAAACAGGGCCAACCTACCGGGGAGGGGGGGGGGGGGGGGGGGGGGGGTTTAGCATTTTTTTTTACGCCCGCCATTTTCACCACTTTCTCTCAAGAAACAATTTCTTCACCCAACCACTGAGGCCACTGTTTTTTGTGCCCGAAGCTTCTGGCCCTGCAAGGGGGATAATGCCTGTGCCTGGGATGGCACAAATTGTTTTTTTTCATTTCCACCCTTACAATTTTTGGGTTTTCCTATGGTTGGTGAAAGGGCCCTTAAAAAAAACAATTTTTCCGCAAAAAGCAAGCCCCTTTTTTTAGTATATGTAAAAAAGAAACAGTTATATCTCCGAAAAAAAAGGTAAAAAAATTTTGACAGCTGCCCAAAGAGGGGAAAGAGACAGCAGGGAAAGCTTTTACACAGAGACCAATTGTGAAAAGGGGAAAACATCCCAAGGAAACTCCTTTTCCCTAATTGAAGAAAAAACCAAAAGCCCTTTTGCGGAGGTTTAAATTGTTTTTTGTCTCAAAATTTTTTATCAAATTTTTAATTTTTGTTTTATTTAAAATTTGGGAATTTTTTTTTAGTATGAAGTGGAGCAATGTTTTTTGGGGGTTTATGAAATTTTACCTAGCACAGGTAATAAAAACTTTGTTAAATTCCAAAAACCAAAAAGGATCACTTTCTCTTTTTGCAACTGCAGTAGCAAATAGTGAGTGAAATGAAGGAGTAAAATGTTCAAGTTTTACTATCTTTTCCTACAGGTGTCCTAGCTAATAAAGAAAAGAGGAAGCAGAAGGAATTCGTCCTACTCTTCAACGTGATAGATGAAAACTTGAGTTGGCATTTGAATAAAAACATCCGTGAGTTTTGCACTGATCCTGGCTCTGTTAGAAAAGATGATCCAGGTTTTGCAGGAAGCAATCAAATGCATGGTAAGCTTATCACAATACAGACAGGTAGATATAAGATTAGATAAAGGAGAGTAGGTATATAAATGGATTTTTGGATGGAAATATTGTGAATGGATATGTATATATGTGTGGATATGTGGGTATATGGATGGCCTGGTGTATAGATAAATGAGTATATAGATGAATATAAGGATACATGGGCTAGACTAATATTTCCAGGGAATATGAACATACAGAATTCATATGTTGCTTTTCACAAATTATTCTCATCATGGAGATAAATGAGACAAAAATTTATATTTTAAGCACAAAATTATAAAATGTCACGTGGAGATTTTGGTCAATGGTGCATTGAGTGAGAAGTAGATCACAAACAGCACTTACCCTTGCTAAACTTAGGGAAAGGTAGGGAAAGTGCCCAGTACAAGTAATAGAAAAAGAAGAAATAACTATGACTATGGGCACATGATTAATAGAAAGAACAAGAAGTAGATGATGTACAAAGAGGCAAAGATAAAGTACAATCTTATAGGTCACCACTGCTTTCCTATTCTCTGTACTATGTGCTAGACTTACCAAAACTGTCATTTTATAAAAACCCATTGCCAACCAATACCTGTCAAATCCACCATTGAGATGTTTTTCTTTAATAGGACAAAGGTTTCATGCCAGAGATAACATGTCATGTTAGGTAAATCCTTTCCGTACAGGTCACCAGTGCTTGCTTTAATGTTGTCAGCTGCACAAAAGTACTCCCAGTGCTCAACCCTTCTAGTGTCCACAAAAAAAAAACCTATACACGTGGTATTCCTCTCTATATAGGTTCTCCTTCCACTACCCAACTGTACCTAATGACAAACATCTGAAGCATATTTTGTGGAATTGTTCACTCCTATTTCCCTTCCTGTCAGAGCTTTTAGGTTCCTTCCCCCCTTGTTTTTTGACATGACATCCTTATTATTACAGTATATAAGATTTTAAATGCTAAAAACTGGAAATCTAATACAATTTCCACAGACGACTGTTTTGTCATGGAGGGTTCCATGGCCTCGTATCAAAGCAATCATATTTCATACCACCCTAGACTATAACTCTTAATAAGCTAGCTATTAGTATTCACAAGAAGAAATAGTTCCTCCTTAGATCTATATCAGTGGTCTCTCACTCAGACAAGCAGTCCCCCACTTGTTACTAAAAAAAAGGGTGACATTTTTCATCCCTCTTTAAGTCTTTGGACTTTTTTGTGATACCTGAGATGGCCTTTACAATTCTGGACTTATTATCCGCGCTTTATGGCTGTTTTTTCTTGTGATGGTAATTTCATGACTGCCATGGTGATTGTAATTTTTTTTGTAATTTATCGTTTACAACTGTTTGCTAAAAAAAAGTGTGTCCATAAAACTCTCCTATGTAATATGTAATACATGAAATACTAATACTACTTATTACTTCCTGTGTTACAGCTGTCAATGGATATATGTACGCGAACCTCCCAGGCCTTTACATGTGTGATAACACAGTATTTGGCCAGTATAGGGAAACAACAGGATATCCATGCAGTCTACTTCCATGGTAATACGTTAACAAGTCAGCATTATCGTGTCGATACTCTTAATCTCTTTTCGGCAACAATGATCCAAGGTACTATGTTGGCTATGAACCCTGGAAAATGGCTTCTTACCTGTCAGGTGAATGAACATTTGCAAGGTAAATAATTTCATCTGTTTATTAGATGATTAAGGAATAACCTCAACACATTTCAACAATTCATATTAATATAAGAACAGATTAATAATAATATTTTTTATTTATATAGCGCCAACATATTTCGCAGCACTTTACAATGTAGAGGGTATAAGCACAGACAAACCAGACATTACATTATAAAAAAAAGCAACTTACAAATCAGACACAAGGTGTGAGGGTCCTTCTCCCAAGAGCTTACAATCTATTAGGGTGTATGGGTGAGACGAAGGGTGAGAAGTGCTTGCTTTACAATGGTCCAGCCATGTTACATAAATATGGGGTATTTTACATAAGAAGTGGATGAACCTGCCATCCAGACTGTACAACTATACACACATAAGTGCCTGTGAGCGCCCAAGTGCAGGAAGTGATGAATGTGTGTGAAAGAAATTGGGAGGTTACTGTTTATGGATCTTGGTAGGTTTGCCTAAGAAAATGAGTTTTCAGAACGCACTTAAAACTATGAGGGTTGTAAGTGTGCCTGATCATATGGGGTAACATGTTCCAGAGAACCCTTGCAGCACATGCAAAATCTTGGAGGCGGGCATGGGAGGTTCGCATGATTGAGGCATGTAATCTCAAATCATCAGCAGAGACCGGGTAGGATGATAAACAGAGATGAGGGAGGAGATGTAGGGGGTGCAACAGTATGAAGAGCCTTATGGGTGAGAATGATTAGTTTGTGCCGTATTCTGTACTGAATGGGCAACCAGTGCAGTGACTGACACAGGGTAGAGGCATCAGTATAGCGGCTGGAAAGAAAGATGAGCTTGCCTGCTGCATTCATATTATTTAGAGTTCAAAACAATCTCCCACTCTGTTCTGTATACTCACAGGAGAATAGAGAGTTGACTCCCTCAGTGCCTAACAACATAAAAACACTGATCTCTGTTAACTTTCCTATTTAACCTGACAAAATAGTGTCTCAGAGGGAGGGGCTTACAAACATTAAATTTGACTTATTTACTCCTCAGAATACATCCTATGTATGACTATGAGAGGTAAGGAGTGGGGGATTAGATTTATCAGTCCCCTGAATCTCAAGGTTTGTCTTAAGATGGACCAAAGATGGTCATATGTATATAATAACGGTTTGTTAAGCAGCTAAGCATACATATTGCTATGATTGAAAAGAGGAAAACAAGCCGCTGCCAGACCCCACTAGTAGCTGATTATCTACTGTGAGAAAAACGTATCAGACATGTTGAAAATCAACATGACAGACCCTTCTATCTCTCAACATCTGTTACAGTCTCTGTGCAATACGGGGAGTAGGCCTTGCTTGTATGTTAGTTTCCATTCTGTTCTATAGGATATCCAAATACAGCTGAGCGCAAAATAGTTGCAGGTCCCAGAGATCTGACCAATCAGACATTTATGACAGATCCTACTGATAAAGATGTGCATAGGACAGACTTCTCATCCTATAAAAGTCCATTTGGATAAGCATAAGTCAAACATTTTGAGTTTATAAACAAAAGATTGTGGATGTTGGTGGTGACACATGTGACATTAAAACAGTGTAATAAAAAATACGGTGAAAGCTAAACAATGTTAGTGAGCTACAGTGGCAGGTTACTGAGGAAATGGAAATGATGGGAAAAAAACACATTAGTTACAAAGAGAAATTTATTAGATATTTATATTAGAAATATTGACCCACAAGGGCCTCAATGTCAATCACCATTTTAATGTTTTCTGGTGGGTTTCCTGGGTGTTGTTTTTGCCCTCTAGTAGATGGAAAGTATTATAGAATGGGTATATGTTTTAATATAGAAACATTTTCATTCGTAGATAGTTGTTATGTGGTCTATGCTATAAGTACTGATTTAAGAAGACACTGTGCTAAGGGGTGAAACACCGATATATCGCAGGAGAGGTGCGCAATGATGCGTTACACAGGAACAGCGTAATGGAATGCTAAAGAACACTGTAGGAGATATGCACAATGGTGTATTATACAAGAGCAGCATCATGGAACACCAAAGCATGCTGGACTTGTTAACCGATAAACCACAGATTTTTTAACTTTTGATATATTCGAGTGGAAGGTATGAAGCTGTTATGTGCAAACCGCACTGTGCAAACTGTGAAGAAAAATTTGATGGTATTAAAGTAATCAAGATTATAGGGGTTGCCTCATCTTACAGTTTCATAGAGCAAAGCACAATTATTTCATTCATGCATCCTGTCACTTCCTGGTCAAGTTGTCTGTAATTAGCATACGAGGTCTGTGTATTCAGACGTCTGCTAATTAGATAAACAGTCTCCTGCTACCAGATCCAGAGAATCCTGAGAGCTAAAGTAAGCAGTACAAAAAAATAAACAAAGCAAAATATTTAGAAAACGTCTGCATTTAGTGTTCCCTGTTAAAAAGCTAATCTTTTTAGTGAGACAACCCCTTTAAGGAACTTAACGCCTTAAGCTGAATGCCTGAAAAGTACTTAATAACCGGCACATTTTTTTAGTTAGCGTTTCAGCAATCATACAAGTCCTTGTTTTATTCTGAACAAGTTTGTACTTTTTGGGGAAGAATTTAAGTTTTAATTATTGCAGAATTTGTTTTAAATTTGTTTTCTTGCTGGATTAATTCTACACACCCCTTTAAGTATCCATCACTTCATTTACAGACCATGTACATGTTTCCTGACATCTTTCATTAAGCAATGACTGAGGAGAAGTAGAAGCTTGAAAAAGTGAACAAATTCAGTCATCTATAAAAATATATATAAATGTTATTTCATAGGTGGAATGCAGGCAATTTATGAAGTCGGGGAATGCACAAAGGAGAAATCTGGCTCTGTGTTAAACGCAAGACATTATTATATTGCTGCTGTGGAAGGGATCTGGAATTATGCTCCAACATCTGTCAATCCGTTCACTGGAAAAAGGCTGGATGATCCTGAGAGGTGTGTATTACTGGGAAAAATGTAGCTTTATATCTTAGTGACAGAACCTTATGGGCTCTCAGACCAGTTCCCCACCACAATGTAATTTGTTTTTTCCATACTCTTTAGCTGAGGCAAATCTTTACTGTCACAGTAACGTCTTAGTGATCCCTTAGAGGTTGTCCACACGGAGCTTTGACTCCGTATTAACATCCGCTTTGTAGATGCGTCTCGGGGACCGACAGGACGGACCCAGAGACGCATCTAACAATTAGCAGTGAGTTTATCACTGTGGTCTATGAGCAACACGCAGCGGCGTTCACATGAGAGATTGCCGCTGTGTGTTTCCATCACACCTGTCGGGTCCGTCTTGCAGATGCGATCAAAGACTTGCATGTCAATTCTTTGATCAGGTCCGTAAAGTGTTTGGAAACACACAGCGGCGATCTCTCATGTGAATGATCTCTCATGTGAACGCCGCTGCGTGTTGCTCATAGACCACAGTGATAAACTCACTGCTAATTGTTAGATGCGTCTCTGGGTCCGTCCTGTCGGTCCCCGAGACGCATCTACAAAGCGGATGTTAATACAGAGTCAAAACTCCGTGTGAACAAGCCCTTACTTTGTTTTCTTGAACTGTACATTATATTTTTCCCTGGTACTTATAGTACAACATTGTTTATGGTTTTCACTGTAGAGGAAATGTGCCGTTTTCTGTATGTGGTTGTCCATGACAAACTTATGAATGACAAATGTGATGGCAAAGAGTAACCTCCTCCCTTTCTCTGCATCCATAAATTCCCATGGTTTCTCTTGCCCATAGCATCCAAGTGGTCAAAGGGAACCTCTCGGGTCATTTTTAGACTCCAAACTGCTCCACACTTTATTTATATGTAGCTAATTAATAAAAATCACAGTTTAAAGCATTGGAAGCAGATTACTAATGAAGGGTCATCTGGGCCGTGACAGTTTTAGGAAGCGTTATGCAGTACAGGCCCCATCTGATTAACATTCCCCAGCTACTATTCATCACTACTAGCCTGCTCCAAAGGAAGTAAGCTTGTACTATGAAAACAGATCAGCCAGAAGTGTTAATCAAGGTAGGAGAGTTGGAGTTGAAGCTGGGACTGCCCGGATGAGTCTTCAGTGGTAATTTGCATGCAGTATGAAGTATTTTAAATTGCAGCCAAATTTTATGCAATTTGGCTGCATCAGATTAAGCATACAGGTGCATGTTTAGAGACAGTGTTAATTTATCAAAAAAGGCATGGTGGCGGTTTAGGGTTTGAAACCATATCCTGCAGTAAGCAATATTTCATTTACAATATATATTTTATATGGATTTGTCAAACATAATCTAAAAAAACTATAATTAATTATAATTTATTAATTATAAATATACATATATATAATATTATTATTATGTTCACACATGCATTGAGACATACCATTGACTTCCATTAAAAAACTGTATTGTTCCAATTTTCCTTTGTAAAAACATACTGGCGCTTATTTACTAATGTGGTTGCACCAGAAAAGTGCATTAAAATGCACCAAAAAGTGGAACAATTTTGGTGCAGCATGTAGAGCATGTCTCAGACACATTTATTATGGGCTTAAAACAGTTTCTGCTTGACAGGTGGACATGGCTTTCTAAAAAGTGGATGTGATCTCAAACCAAAGGGGCATTGCTACAATGCGACATTCTGCACCAAAGTTTGTACCAAAATTGCGCAAAAATTATGGCATAGAAAATCAGCCAAACAAAAAGTGGTCTAAAAGACAATTCTAAAGCTGAAACAGAAAGAGCCACTTTGATGAATTGGTGCATTTTTAGATTGCCTAAGTTTACGCAATAGCAAGTAAGGGCCACTGTATTTTCTTTCCAAAGGCATAGTGAACTCTAAGGGGGACATGTATGAAAACTATCTAGGTGTAAGACTTTCTTTGTTGCCCATAGCAACCATTCAGAGCTTCGCTTTCATTTTCCAGAGCACTATATGAAATGAAAGGGGAGTTCTGATTGGTTACTATGGCCAATAAAGAAAGTCTTAGACCTAAACAGCCTTTATACATGAGGCTCTACATTTTCATTTCCACAGTTCTGATATGGGAGTCTTACATTTTGGTAGATTTTTTGGTATGAAATTTAAAGGGGTTGTCTCCCTACAGAGTTTCAGAGATCTATGTATGAAATAATGTAAGGTTACTTCCTGGTCAGACTCCTCCATACAAACACTGTGCAGTCACTCTGTATTCAACTCTGTGTTTTCAGTTGCTAATTAGTTTAGAAGCTCTCTGAAACTGCTAGCAGGAGGTTTTATCTGATCTACAAACAAAAGCATGTAATTAGTGCCCTTTACTTTAGATAAATCAAGCTTTTTACTGCTGGCCAGCACAGAGCTGCTGCGACCTGTGTGATGACAACACCCCCTGCTATCACATAGAACAAACAGCAGGGGAAAAGCTGTATACAGGTCGGTCACTGAGGGAACTGAAACAGCCAGGGAGGGGGATAATATTACTTTTAGAAATCTTAACAAAATAAGATGGACAAAGCAATATATTTGGGAAATGTCTTCATTTAGTGTTCCCTACATTTTGACAGCTATTCTTTGTAGCAAGACAACCCCTTTAAAGAGGACCAATCACTTTTTTTTTTAATTCATACTTTGGAAGCTCGCACAGACTACCGGGGACAGGGAGAAACATGTGAAACAGAGCTAGATGTCTGTGCGAGTCCCAGAGGTTCAGTGCGGGACGGCGGGGGCTGAACTGCTGCTCAATAAGGGGCCTCGTTTTAACACCGGTTATTTGCCGACGGATTTGGCGCCCGTATTCCACGCCGGATTTGCGCTTCAATTACGGCGCCAATCCATCGGAGTCATTACGGTAATCCACTGCTCTCATAGAGAACAGTGGATTCCGTCGCTCCTCCCCGCTCGGCAAAATCCGCCGCGGGGGGGAGAAAGGGGACAAGCACATTATTTACGGCGCGGACGCCCGTAAACAATGCATTTCTATGGGGCCGGGAGCGGCGCCCCCGCCGCGCTCCGGCCCGCCCCGTCCGCCCTTATTCACGGCGGATTTGTGCGCTCAATACGGCTCACAAATCCGTCGGGAATAAGCCGTGTGAACACGGCCTAAGTGCTCAGGAGGGCCTCACTAGTTCAGTCTCCCAGGGTCCTGCTCTGAACTTCACTGTGAACTGCAGCAGAGAGGCAGAGAAAATACAAGGGAGCAGGGGCGGGCTCTTTATCAGCTCGGTTCCTCTGCCGATTCTTATGTAAAACACCCCAGAGTGATCAAACAGAGAAGCAGAGCTTTCCCTGCACGGGAGAACAAAATTTGCAGGTGGCTGTGTACTGTGGCCCTGCGGGACCCCCCTCCCCCATCCCATTTCAGTGATATTTAACACTTGACCAGACCCCATGCTAACCCCTATAACACCCCTGTCTTTTGAAGGGGTCTGCTCCTGGAACGGTTAAAATGTGTAGTGCACGATAGAAAAAAAAAAATGCATACGTAAAAAGGTTTACAAATGTGAGGTTTTTTTGTGTATATATGGATAGACTTGTATGTGTGATGTTATGTAGATTGGTTTTTTTTTTTGGGTGTGTGATATAGATGAAAAACGTGTGTATGTTGATATTTATATATTTATTATATATATAATATTTAATATATACAAACTACATATAAAACACATACAGCACAGTTTATCTATATCGGGACCCCTATACATTAAAATAAATCTAAACTTTACACACTTTTAAAAGTCTTAATACGGGACTTGGACTATTTGAAGGATCGGCCCTGGTTGGAGGGCATGCAACCTTTTTGTTCCTTCCAACCGTCGGATCCTTCGGCAGTCGGGATTCTTTCCATCCATCATTCCCCCTTCCTAGGTTTGCATGCCCTTGGGGCCACAAACAGTTTTTGTGCTTTATTGCCAAGTCCCCTGAATCTTTTTTGGGAAAGCCAGAAAAGTGTTGCAGGTGGCCCAGGATGCTCTTATGGCAGTGGCCCCGGGGGGGAAAGCAAATAGGACGCTCTGTACTGCTGCCCCCAGTTTGACAAAACGCAAAAGGTCCCAGTTTTTTGGGGGCCCGGTTCATACGGCTTAATTGGGGGAAACGTATTTTCCCCCCGCAATACCCCGTGTGGACAGGGGGTGGGAGCGTGGGGTTGGCGCTCAAAAGGCCCATAACATTCATTTTCCACGTGCGTATAGTCGTGAATATGGAAATGCACTTCTTTCCCACTCGGCGTATTCTTGGCGGGGGGGGATGAAAACCCATAGTTCTCTATGAGAACGGGGGGATTACCGTATGCTGGGAGTATTTCGCCCTACTTCGCGCAGTGGGCGCAAAATTACGGATTGAAATCGCCCCAGAATAACCCCATGTGAATGCCTAGGGGTGTTTTGGGACACGCCTTTTGGTTTGTGTGAACTATGCTTTTAGATTGTTTTTGGACCCGTCCCCAAAAGGGCCCCCAAACCGCTTAATAAATAGCAGTGTGATTTACTTTGGGTTTTAATAAAAACAGCATTGGGTTCCCCATGGGTCAGATGCTTTTGCCTCATTGCGTCTTTGGACCCATTTTCGTCGGTTAAAGAATTGACGTATTTAATTTGGGCCCCGAAAGACACGGAGCCATGAGTAAAAGTATAGTTTGCATCTGCTGCACCAAACAGATTCAAAAACACAGCTGGGTTGCTGGTTTTGTGTTGGATCCGATTGCTGCAGCGTTTGGGATGCGAATTTTCGGACCCCCCACAGACCCAAAATCGGCCCAAAAAATCCCTGGTGAACGGTCCTTTTTAGTCAGTGGGATCTATTAGGTGCCATCAGTATCTATCAAATAAGGGATCACCTTGGGTTCAGCGTATCATGTGTGATTCTTTGTGACCATTGTATCTAATTCTATGATATTTAAGGCTGTGCCGTTTAGGCCTGCTATTGCGTTACTTCTGTTTCATCTAGGGCCGAAAAATTGGAAATAACGGCGAAGGGGATTTGTTTCGGGCCGACCCCAATGGGGGCCTGATGGCTTATTTAAAGGGGGGTTTTTTGATGCTCAGAAGGCTATCAGCCCGGGGGGGCATGATGAGAATAAAAGAAAAGGAGAAAAAAATTACCTCCCGGACGCTCTTGTTCTGTCACTGCGGCGTCCCCGTGATTGCTGAGCGTGAAGTTCACCTTTACGGCGAGGTGCCCAAACAAGGTCGCAATGTCCATCTACACATGAACTTTGACCTGTGACCGGCTACACCTGTCCCCCTAAAGTTTAGCATTTCACAGCTCAGGGGAGTACCGGGACGGCCGCCTTTTAAAGAACAAAAAGCGTCCCGGAGGTAAGTATTTCCCTTTATTTTCCACGGCCGACGGATGATGAACCCTTTTGTAGCATCAGAAAAAAACTTAAAACTATAATTTAGGGTCTCTCAGGTTTTTCCATCACGGTGTTTTTCTTTTTGACAGGTGCAACACACTGTATGTCCTGGTTGTTGTAGTGGTGGATACACTGATCATGTTCCTCAGAGTGCGGTGTGATACAGATGCATTTACTCAGTTGCACACATAGAGCTTTATGAAGTAGGCTGAACTAGATAAATAGTGGAACATAAACAATAAACTGCACAGAATCAAACATACGACTCCTCTGATACATCTAAGCTGATCTCTACAATCATAGGACTAGATAGATGGGTGTGAAGATTAAAATAACAGAACTGGAGCTGTGACCCTGCTGCACAAGCTTGGAATCCTGGAGCATACAAGCCTAGAATCAGGGGTGTGGCCTATATGGACACAACGTTCTAGTCTGCCATTCCCAAGATGGCCGCTCCCATAAATGGTTTACTAGCCAACCGCCTCATAAAATAATGACTGGATTTCCAGTCATCAGGCTCCCAAAGGTATTTTACTTTATCTTTAGACATATTTATATCCTCCCTACAGCAATTTAGCTTAATATGCTCAATGGTGATAGGTCCTCTTTAAGGCTGGACAAAAATATGGAGAGAACAGGGCTTTACATTACTTTTCTTCCTTTTCTAGTGAATCAGCAAAATATTTTGCAAAAGGTGTAAACAGGATTGGAGGATCTTATAAGAAAGTACGCTATATAGGATATACTGATGCAACATTTACGTCAAAGAAAGAAAGATGCAAGGAGGAAGAACATCTTGGAATCCTTGGTAAGGCCAGGGTTACACTAGTAACCAGTCCTATGTCAACCTGATATCAATAGTCAACACATTTGAAGCTACTCTATACATGAAAAAAGTGTTATCCCTGCACAACCATGTTTATATATGATTTTTTGTGCTCTTTATACAACTCTTTCTAGGAAGGTCAACCAGGGCAGAAGAGCATGGGTAAGATATAAAAGGTTAGAACTTGCCCACATAAAAAAAGACCTGCATCAGCTGTATATATCTAAATACCTGCTTGAAAATATTAAGATGTACTATGGTGTAGCAACTCCATAGGCAGAGGCAAAAACATAGCCAGCAAGTAGTAAGACCTGTTTGGTCTCAAATTGACTACATTTGCTCTGTTTTTGTCTATGAATATGCGACAGCTACACCGCACTTAACGTCTAAACCTTCTCAGACAAATTCCGGTTTATACGACTGATGTTTGGGTCACAAAAACTTTGTTTGGCTCTGCACATCTAAAAACATTTTTTGAAAAAAATGTAAGCAAAGGTGCACACTGGCGAGGCAATAATATACATCTATTCCAAATGTCAGCGGCACACCATTAACTAAGAAAACATCAAAGGCATATAGGAATTTTAGGAAAATGCATTACTGCTAAGGATAGATGAAAAATCTGGGGCTCTTAGTTCACAGTTTTGATCAAAAATGTTTAAGCTCACCTCCCAATTGCGTCAAAGGGACCCCAGTCAGGTGAGTCCTGAGGCTATGTCTACACTGCATCAGACAAAAAACGGCCCCAAAAGCGGCCGTTTTTTCTCTGATGCAGGACTGCGGCTTTTGTCACACTTTGTGCAAAAGCCGCGGTCGCTTCTCGTTTTCCTGACATCCCCCATACAATTGTATTGTATGGGAAGACGTCAAGAAGACTAGAAGTACCGGCGTATTATACAACATGTTGTATAATACGCCGCTGCCGAAAGTAAGCAGAGAAAAGATGAGCTCTGTAGACAGCAACTCGTCTTTTCTATTGCCGGCTATGGGGCCGCACAGACAATCGTATCTGCGGCGCTTTTAAAAAACGAAAAGCGCCGGAGATACGATCGTAATCCTGTGCAGTGTGGACATAGCCTAACACTTGGGTCATTCCTGATGTGATCTAGTGCTTATCTTTTATATTCTGTAAGACTTTCATGTCAACAAATGTGAAAAAGCAATGTTGTTAAGTAGACTGGGCCAAAATTCCTCTTTATCAATGTTTGAGCTGATAAGTCATACCAAAAATGATTACCTCAAGTTATTGCTGTTAAAAGTGGTTGTTTCAGAAATTATTGAATGGGATGTACTTAGTTTTTCACATGGCTTTTACTTTGCCTTCATTTTTATTAATAAATAATGACATGCTGCTACCCATGTAGTGTTGTTGTTCATCTTAACTTACCTAATAATTTTAAAGGGGTTTTGCCACGAAGTAAAATTGATGTGGGAAGCTTGCAAATGAAATAATAAACATTTTCACCATCCATCATTATTAAAAATTCTGCACCATTTTTGTTTTAGCTGCTTCTTTAGTGATCCATTGTTTACAGCTCGTCTCCAGGGGATACGACCAGGGACGAGAGATTGTCACTCCTGGTCAACATACTCAGACATCACCTCTCCTTTCAGGCAGCTACTGAGTGTTCCAACCCCAGGTGCTGTCATTCTACTCCTGTCCTCTGTACTCCTTATTAATTAGTCAAACAGTGCATTGATAAAGAGGAAAAAAAATCCACAGGTTTGGTTCCTGCAGGGATTTGAACCTAGGACTCTTGTGCTGTGAAGCAAAAACATTACCACTCAGCTACTCACAATGCTTTACATAAACATGCCTTGCTTTGACTAGAGAGAGGAAACGCCTGGTGATGACATCCTGCTGGGTCACATGATATGCAATTCAAACAAATAACACACCTCCTTCTGAGCACACAGAGCTGAAGAGCTGGATACAGGAGGTATGAAATGAGATCGTGGCAAAACCCCTTTAAGACATTGTAAGGACCAGATTTTTTTTTTTTTAATTGTGACCTGATAAGTAAAACCATAGAATTGAAAGAAGGTGTAGTTGATTTTTGTCATGACTTTTATCACTCTACTCATTAGATAATAATATTATTCTTTCCTCAAAAACCTAGCCTTACATAACCCTTACGTCATTGTTTAATATCTTGTCTCTATTACTAGGACCAATGATTGTGGAACAGCCTGGGGACACAATTTTTATTACTTTAAAAAACAATGCAAGCCGTCCATACAGCATTCAGGCCCATGGTGTAAGCATCTCGAAGGCTATGGAAGGTGATATGTACAAAACGGGAATTGACTCTGGAGGTTGGTGCTGGTTATTTTTCATTTGGTTTATATCTGTCACTTAGTTCATGCTGTCCTAAATGGGGTCAGAATAAACAAGTGGTAGAGACCCTGATTCCAGTGATGTATTATCTTCATGCAGAAGTTCTTATAAAAGCTTTGTTTATCTGTTGCACACCGAGCTGAGTACAGTAGTCCTGCCACTGACGTGCACTTGATAAACGGGAGCTGATGCCATCCCCACCACAGAATTTATATATATATATATATATATATATATATATATAATATATTATATATATATAGTATATATATATATATATATATATATATATCTGTACTGTGTGGCCACAGAGAGTAGCATTATTATGTGCTTGGTGCATAAAAAATAAACTCAGATTTCATGAAAACTAGGGCATGAAAAGTAGAAGATACTACATCAATTAAATTGGAGCCTCTGCCACTAGTTTGATCTCATAATACATCATCGATATGTGCATTTGGAGTCTCTGGTCTCCCTGTATTAAGAAAATTAAATTGTTCTGATAACTTATGTCCAGGTCAAATCAAAGTACTAATCAGATGAGTATTAAAGGGGATTTGCCAGGACGCAAATTACTTACCTCTTTATCAGTACAGGGAGAATGTCAACAAATCACGCTGAGTCATGAAAGCTGCAGGGCTGAGAGGGAGGGGGTGAGTAAGGAGTGAGGAATAAGGGAGCGTCTCAAAACTTAAAGGGGTGTTATTGTTTGAGCTGCTCGTGCTGTTCAGCTAATTTTCTCAGATTGAGTTTGAAATCCGGGGGCGTGTCTCTCCTCTCAGCAGGTGTGTCTCTCCTCCCAGGAGGCGTGTCTCCCCTCACTGAAGAACTGTGACATCATCATTTTGTTTAAAGCAGGTGATGCAGAAGGTTGTCTGGATATAACAGCTCTGTAACCTCCTGCCTGCTTATGTCTGCAGCTTTGAGGCTCCAAACTCCAGCAAGCACCTGTCATATGTCTTAGTTTACACACAACTGAAAGCCAGCAGCTGTTACTTCTAGTGGTGTTCATCCAAATTGTACTGACAACAGGCAGAGATCTTTACTCAACTACAAATGTCAGCTTCAAGTAAAGATCTCTGCTTGCTGTCAATGACATGTGAGTCAAAAAAATGGGGGGAGAAGCAAATCAGCTTTGAGAGAAGGCCCTGCTCAGCTTGTAACTAACTGGGCTTTGGGGGTGCAGAGGTAGAGCATGTTTTGACTATTGCTTTTACAACGAATGGGTTTGGAGTTCTAGTCCCTCACAGGGTATATTTTTTTTCCCCCCCTAAATTCTACACATATGTAGAGAGACCTAAAATATATATGTTAATCTCTATAATGATATATTTACACATACAGGGCTCCCCTATATCATGTCTCATTCCCCAGAATATATGCATTGTATCACGTATGTTGGAAGTGCTTGGTGTTACTGCAAGGATAGGACACTATATAGGGGAGCTTTGTGTGTGTATATGAATAAAATTATAGATGTCTACACATATATTTTCATATCTTTACATATGTGTACAAATTTTAAAGAAAAAAAAAACTACTGATGGGGCTTGGACTCCCAACCTCTGTCTTGCAGGGCTAATCACCTAAGCACTGCCCTACACAAGCAGCTTATACAGACCCATACAGACAAAGTGTTGAATCCTTATGTTATACACTACATGTAGTGACGTCATAAGGAGGCGGGGCTTGCATTCGATCTGAGGAACAGAACGTCTTCTTTTCCAAGTAGCAGTTTAAGGACTGGATCTGTGAGGAGGTGAATCAACCTCTTGGTAAAAGCCCCTTAAACAGGCAGTAATTGCCCAGAACATTGACCCTAAAGCTGGGAGATGTACATAGAGCCAGCAGGAACCCTTTGGGTTTCACTATCGCATTTTAACAGCTCAGAGGGGAGTAAACACAGAGTGGGCAGGCAGCCAATCACAGCGCAGGGGGCGTGGCCGGGGTGTTTCCTGTCTAGGGGCGTATTCCAACAGGCTGTATGAAATGTCAGCCAGCCAAACACAGTGCAGGGGGGCGTGTTTAGGGTGCGAGAATTGACCAGGGGGCGTTCTGACCAGCAACAGCAGAATTAGAAGTCAGATTTACAGAGATGATCATATCTGCTAAACCAAGTGACAGAGGTAATGCAACCCAATTACAAAAGTGCTTATTTTTACTGTCCCCATAATCTGAGACATGATCTTTGTAACAATAAAACCCCTTTAAGTGAAATAATAACAGTACATCAGTGGATTCTCAATACAGCAAGACACAGCCTCATAGACTGCACTTTCTACCCTGTGCCTTAAAAGCTCATTCATTTTGCCTGTCATCAGATAAGAAGTGTTTCACGCAAGCGGGGCCTGTCAGCTCCTCTGGTCGTGTCTAGTGGAAGCTTTCAGGTAACTAAGGGGGATTGAGAAATGCTGTAGCTCTCAGAGTCTTCATTTTTTTAATGACATATATTTAGAAAAGTGATTAAATACCCATTTTGGAGGTTCCCACATCAACATTACATCGTGGCAAAACCCCTTTAATTTTTCAAAGGAGTATTAAACTGCATCTCGTCTTATGACAGCATTGGGGTAAGTTTACAAGTCACATTTTCCCAATGCAGAAAACATGATGTGGAAACATTGCTGAGCCCACGTCTAAAATCTGCACCTTTCCCTGCAGTTTTTTAGATGTGGACTATAAAATGTAATGGAGTGTTTGACCATTTTTTATACAGATTAACCCCATTTCAGTGGGGCTAATTCTTGTCTTGGCTTTGTGATGCGGAATCCAAGCAGATTCCGTGTCAAAGTAGTGACTCATCACCTTTTTTTCACACTGGGAAATTAAATTCCCATTGGGAAATTCTGCACAGACACATGGATTTCTCATTTAAACCAGATGTGGATATTCTGTGCCAATTACTCCTAGTTCTCTGTATGTCATAGGAGTTGTAGGAAATCTGACAGTATGTTGTAAGAAATCTGACAGCAGATTTGTGACCCTATCTGAAGGCACCGTAGATTGATAATATTCACACAGATAAGTGGTGTGTTACTTACTTCTCAATGCAGTTGATATGCAGGCTTCCAAGGTCCTCCTAGCCTCATTATGCGGTATACAAATTAAACCAGTAATGTGAATATGCACATACATGAAAAAGAACGATAGACATTCAAAAAATGTCAGTGCAGTCTTTCTTGTTTATTGAAAAGTTGTGCACAAGATTTTAAACCTCTGTTTTAAAGTGTATCATATGCAAATAGACCGTATATCTTTATTGGACAAACAATATTTAAAAGGGTTGTCTTGTTACAACAGTTGGCAATGTTTTCTGCTGGTTGCCAAGCAAAGCTTGTGAAATGGAGGGGCATGTTTCTCCTCCCAGTAGGGAGTATCTTCACTCTCTACATAAGGGCCAAAGTGTGCACATGAGGATTCATTCTGTGTAAGCTGGGGGAAGGGAGAAGTTCTCAGCTGTCATTGGAAGTGAAAAGCTAAGTGTAACTCGATAGTGTATATCTAAATTTCTCGCTTTCTCTACATACTTTGTAACTAGACTGGGCATTTGACATTCAGGACTCTGGGAAAGATGGGTGATTTTTTTTCTCTGTCTCTCTCTCTCTCTCTCTCTCTCACACACAGTAATATATCCTGCAGATTATTACACCTCTGACCTCTACAGATCTGCAGAACAAAACTATATGCTTTCTCTGTTTGTGTTTACATGGGACTGCACATCTGTCTCACAAGTGGTTTACGTGGGACCTCGCATCTGTCTCACAAAAGTTTTTTTAAGTGGGACTGCACATGAGATTTACATGGGTCCGCTGATGCAGGACTGCACATCTTACATAGGACTGCTGTGTTTTCTCTGTTTTACTTGGGACTGCACATATTTACATGGGACTGCCAATGCAAGACTGCACATCTGACATGAGACTGCTATGTTTTCTCTTCCTGTTTTACGTGAGACTAGAATCGGCATTTGACATTAAGGACTATTGGAAAGATGGGTCCTTCCTTCCTTCCCTTCTCTCCTGTTACCTTCACTGCATCTCCCTGACCCCCGCGTTCCCGACCTGGGCGAGACACAACTCAGCTGACAGCCAGTATACATGAGCGAGGCTTAACCCACCCTGGGCTCAAACACCGCTGCTAAGCACACATAAAGCAACCCATTCTCTTAAACCATAACACTTTGCTAATGGTAACCAAGGACATACATACTTAGATTTTTGGTCCCCTAATTGTAAACTATGATCTTCATAGTGAGACAACCCCTTTAAGCAACACCTCTTCATTATTAACCACACTATAATTGGCTAATTATTAATTAGACTACACTCTTAATTGTTCTTAAGTTTTGATTATTACGCATGTCAGAAAATGTGGTTATCTATAACATTTTGCCTATATTATCTTACAAACTTTAGTTTGGCCTTGCAATAATGGTTCCTCTACAACAAAAAAAACGACATATCAGTATTATTAGCATGTTCACAGACATTCTGAGAATGTAAGAAAAACAGCATATAAGGGGAAATACAAAGTGAGGGAAGGTTTGCAAGCAGGGGCGTCGCTGGGTAGTTTTGTTCAGGGCACAAGCCCCGAATAAACCTGCCTGTGCCCCAAACCTCAGATCGTCGGGCTCCAGGCAGCTGCTGTATGCCTGGAGAGCCGACGGTCTGTTCAGCTGTATGTGCGTCCTCTAGACACACACACAGCTCAGGGTTGTACTTAAGAGCCTGCAGGGATGGAGGGCGACTACCTGGGGTGTCAAGCGCTTAGAATGGGGGAGGGGGCGCCTGTCACTCAGTGAAGTTCCTGACTCTGTGCGCTGACAAGAGTCAGGAAGTTCAGCCTCACACAGTGAGTGAGAGGCTCCGCCCCCTGTTGTGCTTCCGGGTCCTGCTGCAGCTACAGTGATTTCGTTATGGAGTCAGCAGAAGCTCCCACAGGTGCCCGTATCATGAAGGTCTCAAGTGAATGAGTAGCCTCACTGTAGAGACTATTGATAAATAGTATAATAGGAGTGAAACAACATGAATGTGAACTGAATGTATATATGTCTCTGCATATATGTGTGTATCTATGTGTGTATACATGTGTATACATGGGTATGCGTATATTTGTGTATATGTATGTGTGTACACGTAAATGTGTATGTACTGTATATACACACACATATCCACAATATCGCCCCATTCACGTCACTAATATATAATCCTACCTGATGTATCCCGTAGAGATCTAAACTACAACCTGATGATGAATTATATTTGAATATTATTTTTTTATACCTGTCATTTGACAGGGATGCATGTGTTTTTAGGTGCTGGAGCCAGACTAAGGTTATGTTTACACGGCGTAAATTGCAGGGTGCATTTTGCCCCTTATTTGCACTTCAATACGTCTGACATGTGCCCCCCAATAAGGATAATTCATAGCTCTCGTAGAGAGCTATGAATTATGTCTGTTTCCCCAGGCGTGCAATACGGTCCTATCGTATGCCCAGGGAGAGAAGTTATAGGTCACTTCTTCATCGTGCATACGCGCCGCTGATAATGGTAGTGAATGGAGCCGGCCCCCCTGAACAGCGCACACTTCAAAAATGCACAGCGTACTGAGGCATGTAGAGTACATGCGGCAGTACGCCATGTGAATATGCCATAAGGGTATGTTCACACAGCGTATAGTGGCACATACCTGTGCGCACCGCTATACGCCTGTTGTTGAAAGTATGTGCTAACCAGCAGGTAATTTCAGCAGCGCTCCGGCCACCTCCCATCCTCTTTCACTTCTCCCCCTGAAAGAAGCGGCAGGTCACTTATTTTTACGGGCCGGTTGTGTGTGCCATGGAAAACAGCAGCTAATCATAGCGCTCACCGCTATGATTTGACTGTATTTGCGGGGGGTACTTTGGGTGTATTACAGCACAGTTATGCGCCACAAATACGCTGTGTATGTTCACACGGAATAATGTCGGTCCGTAATTCGGCGCGTAATTGCTCTTCAATACGCCCGACATACGGGTCAACATTATGGTAATTCATAGCTCTCACTGAGACATGATTCCCTGTTCTGGGGAGAATAAATATCAGTGAGAGCTTCAGAGAGACGCGCTGGCCACAGTTTTTTCTCTGTAAAAACACATGCCGCAGTTCACAATGGGGCGTGAAAAATGCTGTGTGAACCCCACACTACTGAGCAAAACACAACACAGAGGGCCCGAGCCCCGGATGTTTGGGACCTTAACAACGTCCCTGTTTGCAAGCAACAGAGTTTTAACAAATAGAAAGGAAAACTTCATACAAGTTGGAGAATTGGTTGCCAGACATTTTTCATGCTTATTTAAAATTGCAAACCCAAATAATCTACAGGGACTATGAGAAGAATTTAATATCCATAACACAGTCATTTTCATAAAATAAGGTGCAGCTCTGGAGTCCTCAGTGTTCATGAGTAGGGTCCTCTGGGCCACCCACCACTGACTTATAGGTTTTTTTTCCCCCTATATAAAGTAATAGAGAGAAAGCTGTCAATCAGCAGCCAGAGTGTTGGGTTAGTCCACAGCTTATGAACATATGAATCCGGGCTCACAGAGCGCTTGGATCATAGTATACCAAATAAACTGTGGTTGAATGAAACTTACTGCATATTGACAGATAAGTAATACACCATTATAATTAGTGTATGTCACTACCTTAAAGGGATTATCCACTACTTAATACAATCTTTCAGCCTATTGAAATAAATAATGTATATTCACCTTCCTCTGGTACCAGTGACACATTTCTCTGGTCTTCTGGTCATTCTGCTATTTCCAAACAGGGATGTCACTGCTGCAGTCGGAGATTGGCTGTGGCGGTCACAAGACTCTACTTACATCACCACTTGGAGCTGTTCTCTTCCAAACACAAATGTAAATCAGTGGCACGTGACTGCTGCCGCCAATCAGCAACTGCTGCAGTGACGTCCTCATTTGGAAATAGCAGAATGAAAAATAAACAGCAGATCCAAAAGATGTGGCGCATGGACCAGGGATCAGAGGGAGTTATGTTTAAGGTTTTTTTTATTTTAATGGGGACCCAGAAGATGTCAGATTTTTATTAGGAAGTGGACAACCCCTTTAAGCTGCCCTTAGATACTGCAGTATAAACCTATTGACAGATTCTCTTTTAACATGTATAAACTAGCTATTTGCATCTAAAAATAGGAAGGGCTTAGGGGTTTACTGCATGCTATTGTACACTGAATGGGCCATTGAAATCTTATCAGTCTGAGAGTCTGACTGTTGGTACTCCGCTGAATGAAGAGGCTGCATCCCCTACTTATTTACTAGGTATATAGCAATATGTATGGTTCTGGCAGTGCCTGGTACTGAGTCTACCCTGAATAGCTTAAAGGCGTTGTCTACCATTCCTTTTTATTGATCAATAGTTGGCTAAGGCTAGAGGATAATAAAAAAAAAACAATATACTCCTCTGAACTGCCATTTGTTACGGGGATGCGTCCACTGGTCTTCTGGGTTTGGACGAACGGAGCATGACCGCTGGTTGCAGTTCACTGCCCAACATTGACGGTCAGAATTCAAGTCTCTGAACTGTGACGTTGGGCAGTGTCACGTGACCAATGCAGCCAATTAGAGGTTGCCATAGTGACGTTGCGGAAGAGGACTGGCATGCACATAGCTGGAACGAACGGCAGTTCGGCTGTAAGTATTGTTTTTTTTTTTTTCATCCAGCCTCAGCTCCATATTGGACATTAAAAAGGAAGCTGAGGGCAACCTTCTAAACCGGACTGAGCTGCTGTGAACTGCAGAATCCGGCCAAGTTACAACCAAATCTACATTGTTTCCTCTTCAATAGACTGATCAGTTGGGGCACCAAGATTCATATCATCACTAATCACACATTGATAGCCTACCCACAGCATAAGACAAAGAAATGACAATTCTGGAAAACCCTTTCAATGTCCTCACTGCAGAATGGTGTGAAGAAGGCTAATGTTCTTCTTCTAGTGGCAGCTGTCAGAAGCCAGGATATACTTTTTTTTTTTTTTTAAATATATATATATATATATATATATATATATATATAATTATATATATAAAATATATATATTATATATAAATATATATATATATATATATATAGCAATGTAGAAAAAAAGAGGACTGCGGCGCACATATGAAAATAAGATGGGTGCCGAAAGGTTGGAATTACTATAAATGTTAAAATTTATTAAAAGGAGACAGTTGGTCTCATTAATAAAAACAATATGCTATAAGGCTCGACGCGTTTCGCGTGGCACACCCACGCTTCATCAGAGGTACAAATGTATATGGTGTAAGACCGATTTATATAGAAAACAACCAGACCCTGAAATGACGATTAGCATCCAATGAGTTGCATACAAACGGTTTTGCTAAAAAGAGACACACTTGTAAAGTAACACTGAATGTGGATGGACGAGATGTCTGTCAATCACCTGTGTGTCATACAAACAAACGGAAGACACTCCTATATGCACAAGCAGTGTTACAAAAAAGAGAGATATATCTGTAAAGTAACACTGAATGTGGATGGACAAGATGTCTGTCAATCACCTGTGTGTCATGCAAGCAAACGGAAGACGCTCCTGAGTGCAAGATGCCGCGTCAGCCGCTGCCGTTGCAGGGCTGACACATATCGATAGATACACAAAGCTTACCCCAATTAAACGTAATTTAAATTAACAATCAATGATTTTATGAATATGACAGATAGAAATACCTCCTGAAATGTAGGTCACAGAAATAAACCCTGATTAATCGGTAAGAACAAGTACTATGTTTATCATTAAATGGATGTTGTACATTGTAGGGAAATACATTTAAAGTGTCTTTCAACAATAACTATTGACTAGAAAGGTATCCACTGAATGTGGGATGCGAATGAAATATATAAGGTGTTGTTGAAGAGACATTTAAAGAGATACATGATCAGACCGGAGATGGGGAATATGTATTGAAAAAAGAAGGCTAACGAATGTTGGAAATGAGCCTTTTAAGAAGTGAAACTGAAGGTAAATATGACAACTAAATAACAATACTATGTCTGTGATGTTATGTATTAGTATTAAATATATTTGCGATCTAATTTTAATTGTAAAATCATAAGAGCCAATTATAACTCATTCTGGACTCTAATATCTGTTGTATGATGATTAAATATTAGTGAGTGGAACCATAATTATGTAAAAATGATAACTGGTTTGGCATAACTGATTTTATATACAAATGACTAAGTTATGCCAATGCTGAACAGAATATATTATTACATATTCTCAGATGAATAAATATATGGGTGTTGTTACCATACTGTTGTATATGGGTTGTATATGGGTGTTGTTACAGCTCATCCATCCACATTCAGTGTTACTTTACAAGTGTGTATCTTTTTAGCAAAACCGTTTGTATGCAACTCATTGGATGCTAATCTTCATTTCAGGGTCTGGTTGTTTTCTATATAAATCGGTCTTACACCATATACATTTGTACCTCTGATGAAGCGTGGTTGTGCCACGCGAAACGCGTCGGGCCTTATAGCATATTCTTTTTTTGGTCCTGGGTATCATGTGACGTGATCTCTCTGTATCCATCGATACCTCATAATCTTGCGATTGAAATTCTTGGTTCTCATTTCCACAGGTTTAGTTCCTTTTCCACGGAACTGATACAATTCATTTTAGTGTGTACCGCATTTTTATTACACCACAACTATTTTTGCTTTGATGGAAAGTTTTTTCTACAACGATGCGGAGCATCTATTGGTGAAAGGTTCTCTCCGTTCCTGGTGAACATATACATGTCCGCCTGGGAGGAGAGATACCTTTTGACATCCACCTGTCCCTTTTTCCCCCACATCAGGTGGTATGGTCGCTATATAGACGATCTGCTCCTGATGTGGGGGGGCACCCACCAACAGGCCATAGATTTTGGAAATTATGTAAACAACAATAATATGAATTTAGGTTTCACATTTTTGTGGCATAAAGACACCATCAATTTCTTGGATGTAACATTGGTGGGTGTAGAACAAAAAGTGTAGGTTTTTCCTTACCGTAAACCCATTGCTCGTAAATCCATTCTTCATGCTAGATCGCACCACCCGAGACATGTCATTGAAGCTATCCCTTATGGAGAGATAACGAGAATTAAAAGGAATTGTTCTATCCCAGATTCTTTCCAGACATATGAAAAAGAAACGTATGAAAGATTGAGCAAACGTGGCTATCCCAAATGGCTATTGGAAAAAACTAGCCGTAGAATAGCAAATGTCACTAGATCGGACCTTTTGAAAACTAAAGAACCTAGGACACAAAATAAAAAAGAGGACAAAAAGATTACGTTTACAACTACGTACAGTCCCCAGTTCAATAAAATTTGTGAGATTGTTAAAAAACATCTTCATTTAATTGGAGAACATACTAATAACGAACAAAAACTCACATCCCAAGACATTCGATTCGTTTCTAGACGAGGACGCACTCTGAGAACTATTTTATCTCCGAGAGCGTTTTCTTCAGAGAAAATGCCCATTGATCATTCTTGGCTATCTGTCAGGGGTATGTATAAATGTGGTCATTCAAGATGCATTACTTGCAATCATGTCCTGATTTCTCAGGACTTTCATTCCACATCACAAAATACGGACCATAAGATGCTGTCATACATCAATTGTAATACACGATGGGTCGTATATTTAATTACATGCAGGACATGTTGCAAACAATATGTGGGATGTACATCGTGCACATTGAAGACACGTATTCGTAGGCACATAACAGATGCCAAAAAAACTTTTAACATTGTAGTATCTATGGCATCCAAACACTTTCAAGAAGTGCACTCAGGAGACACCTCAGATTTTGTAGTCCAGGGAATCGAAAGAGTTAAAAAGCCAAGGAGAGGTGGAGATTTTAGGAAAAAACTGTTAGCACGCGAGGCGTGGTGGATATTTAAACTTGGTACCAGGTGTCCGCATGGTTTGAATAAAAGATATGACCTCATAACTCAGTATTAGTATATTATCAAACAGATCGCTATGTTGGTTTTAACTATGATTAAAGTTTTTTAGCTATAGTACGTACTTGCCAGCCCGATCATGTGACGTGGTGTCATGTGATAGAGGGTTGGGCTATATTAAGTTGTGATTTTCATTGTAACCATGTGCCATGATTAAGGAGCCTCGGCTCTGAAACGCGTCGGCCAGATGCGACCTATTTGATATACATTTGTACCCTTTAATCCATAATAAACACTGGAACCCTTTTTCTACCTGAATACGAGTGCCGTGTCGCTGGATCTCTCTTCTACTTATCTCTGGACTTTCTTTGACTGGGAGCTTTCAGTCAGTCCAGGCGTTGGCTACTCGCACAGAAACACCAGGTGAGCTGACCAAACTATTTACCTTGTTCGACTCTGATGAAGCGTGGGTGTGCCACGCGAAACGCGTTGGGCCTTATAGCATATTGTTTTTATTAATGAGACTAACTGTCTCCTTTTAATAAATTTTAACATTTATAGTAATTCCAACCTTTCGGCACCCATTTTATTTTCATATGTGCACCGCAGTCCTCTTTTTTCTACATTGCTTTATGTAATTACCACGTGGGAACCAAGGACGCTGTGCAGCCGTATGATATCAGCTCCACAAGGAGCGAGTAAGCCTGTACGAGTGTTGTGCCTTGTATTTTAAGCACAACTTCTAAAGGTAAGCAGACCTATTTCTGCACGACCAATATTATCTTAACATACTTCACTATTGTGTGTCTGTCTGCTTCTCTTTTTGTTTTATATATATATATATATATATATATATATATATATATATATATATATATATATATATATATATATATAATATTACACACACATACACACACACACACACAGTATGCAGGGGATTTGGAGGTCTGTATATGCTCTGACCACTACAATAATATATTCAGACATTTAAATGTAAAAACAAAATGACAACACAAGATGGAGATTCACTTTAAATAATGTTACATAAATCCATCAAGGCTACTTTCCAGCTTACAGGGAACCTGCCCTTGTGTAGAGGAGCATAAGCTACTGACAGACATGCTGGGCTTTATGTATAAAAAAAAAACAATCAGAGCTCAGCTTAATATTTCCAGCGCTGTATAACAAATGAAAATGGAGCTCAAAGACAGTCTTGTTGCTAGACAGCTTTCATACATACGGCCCGTTGTTTCTAATGGTCTGCCACTTATTTTGTAACATGCAGCAGTTTTAGAGTCTATAGTCTCCAATCTAGTAATGCGCTGCTGCACCAGAAATTAATCCACTTTATTCATAAGCTGGCGTCAGCCCTGTTCACGCACTGATAAATATACTTATTACTATATAGACCAATCCAATGAGCCAGCACATTCAATCGGAAGATGGGTGCAAGCGGGACAAATGTTTAAAAAACTTCCATATCTTTATTTCTCCATTTAAAAAACAAGTACATGTCTTGTACTAGTAAAGAGAGACAGCCATCGTAAACGCTTGCTGCGTTTTGGGTCACGTGACCCTTACTCATGGTATGTTTTTTAAACATTTGTCCCGCTTGCACCAATTTTCCTAATGAATGTGCTGGCTCCTTGGATTGGTTTCATCATGAACAGTGAAGGTTTGCACCTGTAGCCGTGCAGCATTCAAGGAATTGGATACTATCCAGTGAAGGTGAGCTGTTTCACTTTTCTATGTATATTACTATAAAGAGGTAGAAAACTGTCAATCAGCAGCAGGTGGGCGGTGCTAATGTCCCTTCATGAATCAAGTGCACTTATCTCTTACACGGTAGGCCGCCAGATCTGAGAATGAAATGCTCTAGAACTACTGTATCTTACAAAATCACTGGAAACAGAGTATCTGTCAAATGAATGGGGCAGACAACTGCCTAGGGCACCACTCGACTAAAGAGGTGGGGGTGGCCTAGTCCGGGCACATACTGATGCCGACCACCCAGATGTACACAGTCAAAGGGCAGTCAGCATCTATCTCTTCATGGCCATTCTAAAATGGTTAATTAGCCGGCAGCTGCAGGAGGGGAGGGCCATTTTTTTTTTTGTCAGTCAGGCTCTCAAAGGGAATTCAGGGATGGCTTATTTGAGCACTCTCTACACCAGTGTTTCTCAACTCCAGTCCTCAGGACCCACCAACAGGTCATGTTTTCAGGATCTCCCACAGAATGCATTGACAATAATGATATCACCTGTACAATACTGAGGAGATCCTGAAAATTTGGCCTGTTGGTGGGTCTTGAGGACTGGAGTGGAGAAACACTGCTCTATACAGATTAGCAGAGAGCCTTCTGGCTTCCTGTTTCTTGGTCCCAGCAGTCATGTGCTTGGTAACTGCAGAAGCTGCCAAGTCTTATCACACCCAGATCAGCTCTGTAGTCAGTGCTGGGGGCTGCGGTTCCTCTGTAACTGAAGCTAATATATCAGCACCAATTGTGGGGAAAATCACAAGAAAAATTAATTATGTAAAAATGCCCCCAGTCTTTTTGGACCTTATGAGGGGTACAATAGGTAAAAGAACTCATATAAAATGAAAACACAAATCAATTAAAAATTAACAAAAAAACCCAAAAAAACTGACAGCTCAAACACCAACCTCTAGACCCGCCCGCGACTACCCTTTATATCGCCTATATATAAATGCCCGTGAAATGCCACGGAAAGTGACACAATTACAAAATTTATCTTAATGCTGTTTTTGACGTTAAACAAATAAATACAAAACAGACTTTTTTACCATTGTCCCTGATATTAATATAAATTGTAAAAATTGCATAAAAATAAAGCTTTACATATCATAAAAAGGTCAAAAAATTAGTTATGCTGCCTTTGCTGAGTAAAAAGTTCCTGTAATGTTCTCATCAGATTGTTACATATTCAAGTTATGCTACACTATAAAAGGTATCTTATTTTGAAGACTAACTAATCTTTTCGCCAATCTTACAACTATAGAGTCAGGTCAAACATCACAGGCTTCCCATGTTGAACCAGGAGCCATATTCACATATAAATGGAAGATATCAAACAGTGTGGGGCCAACCTCTAAAGACCAGAACTGCTTACCATGGCTGTACTACTCATCGGTTGATCCAGTCACAGATCCGTATTCTGGGCTTGTGGGTCCTTTGTTAGTATGTAAGAGACTGAGTAAGAACAAACAGGTGAGTCTCACAATTTGCTTTAATAATTGCGATCAGATGATAGGTCTGTTTTATTTCTTCTGTGATTCAGAAATAGAGGATTTTTATTATTCACCAGAGATAAATCTGAAATCCTGCAATTCAGCTAACCCAATAAACCTGAAACACTGGACAACTCACAAATACATTTCAGATAGTTAATGCTTTAATCAGGCAAAAAAATGTGCTCCACTTCTGTTCTTCAAACAATACAAAAGTGAGTACACTTGCAGTCATTCTGTCATTGACCCGTCCCCTTTCAGACTGCTAATCAGGTGCTTCTTTTTTGTGGAACACAGTTGCCCACAATTGTTATTGGGGTTATGTCAGTAAAATGTCTTTAAATGTGCCAAAAGTGGTGTATGTTTGGTGCAGCATGTCACAGACACATTTTTTATGAACTCTTTACACACTTTCTGTTACCTCTCGGACAAAAGCCATGGCTTGGCAAAAAGTGGGCGTGCTTCACAGAGGAGGGGCTCGGTCTCCCGCGCCAAAATTCTGCCATACAAACGAAGCCAACTAGTAATAGTTTAAATAAAAAAAATAAATAGGTAAGTTTGAAGATGTATACATATGAATTGGGCTACTATAGTTCTCACTGAGTGCTTTGCGATATATAGAGGTTCTAATAGTGGGGCGCTCCACTCCCCAATCACTTCAATCACAATATAACAATAGAACCTTAAACCGTGCAAAACTTTTAATAAATCTTCATAAAACCCAATGGGCCGACATTAACCCGTTACATACAGGATGCCAGTCTCTAATAAAATGGAAAAAAGCTTAGCTCAGGAGTTTTTGTTGCGACCACCAGGTCGTTCAAGGATAGTTCATCCGCTCACTTGCCGGTGAGCACAAGACGCCAATGTCCATGAGCATCGATAGTGCACCTCCGTGCAACGTTTCGGGGACCTGGGGAAGGGGAGGAGCAAGTCCCCGAAACGTTGCACGGAGGTGCACTATCGATGCTCATGGACATTGGCGTCTTGTGCTCACCGGCAAGTGAGCGGATGAACTCTCCTTGAACGACCTGGTGGTCGCAACAAAAACTCCTGAGCTAAGCTTTTTTCCATTTTATTAGAGACTGGCATCCTGTATGTAACGGGTTAATGTCGGCCCATTGGGTTTTATGAAGATTTATTAAAAGTTTTGCACGGTTTAAGGTTCTATTGGTATATTGTGATTGAAGTTTGAAGATGTGCCAAATTGATCAACCAGCATGAGCCAGTGTGAAAAATCTGGGGCATTATTAGACTTGTGTGTCTAAGTTTACGCTGTCTAAATTTTAGACAGTAATTATGTTTTACTGATGAGTAGTTGTGAACATAAAATTTAAATATTTCCTTATATATTTTTTACATAGACAGATACAACAAAACAAAAAAAAAATTAAACTCACTTTTTGGTAGCAGTGGCCCTTTTAGACCTTTAACTTGTCTCCTCTATTTGCAACATTTACAGCAAAGCCTTTCATTATTGCCTCTTTCATTCTGCTCACAGAAGGCGGTTGACTACAACTACTTTTTAATGGCCGCTGTAATTGATGAGAATAAGAGCTCGTTTTTGATGAATAATATTAAACTATTTACAAGCGACCCCAAAACTGTGAATACATCAGATGCAAATTTTAAGGAGTCCAATATGATGCGTTGTAAGTAATCTCCCACTGTTTTCTAAGTTCATTTATATTAAGAGGGTGTTGTCATTCAGTAAAGTCTCTTCTGAGGCTTGCTACAAACCTCTTTCAAAAAAAGGGAGATGGGCATGTTTGCACAGCTCTCCACCATTCTTGTCTATGGTAGTTCTGAATATAACCGAGCACATTTGCTCTGCTATATTGGGATCTGCCATAGAAATGAATGGGGAGGACTGCAGAAGCATGACCATCTCCAAATTCCCTAAGGTAAGAGTTGACCTCAAAACGAATTTGCCAAATGACAAATCCCACTTGAAAGTATTCAAGAATCCTTGGAGCAACCTCTGTAGTTGGACCTGACTTTGAATAGAGTCCAGTACGCTTTTCTGCGATTGTTTGGTTATATGTTTATTCCATAGCAAACTTTTTACTGTATCACTAAATATTATTACCACTGTAAAAATGGAAAAAACACAAGGAACACAAAGTGCTCCCTAATAAAATATCCTTTTTAGATAACAATAAGAGGATATACAACTGCGTACACTCATCTTTGTCTTGTTGTGCATACGGAAGGCATAACTCTCCGTATGTCCAAATGCCAGATAACCAATGAAACTCAAAATTCTCACAGAGACTCGTATTCCTCAATCTGTCAAAGCGTGCAGACAGATGTACTATATATGTAATTCTGGAGTTTGGTTGACTAAGAACTGCACTGTAGTATTCACGAGTATAACAAGCACTTGTAACTGCATATAAGTAAAATTAGATTTTATTGCAATAGAAACTGCACCTTTTGTTTCACTAGGTTTCATGGCATCTTACAAAAAAAAAGAGGTTTTTAAATGAAAAAAAAAACACCAAATGTTGTCGACAATATACAAAGAATATAAACATTAATTTGCAGAAATCACAATATATACATTAAAATCCATACAGTGTCCAACTAAAAAAAGTCTCATGGAGGAATTGTTATAATAAAAACTAGTACTTTGTACTTAATAGAAGCTGGAATGTATTGCAGTTGCCACTAGAGGTTCTCACCGAGTTATAATAGTAGGGACCTGAGGTCACTTGTTTCGACCATTGGAGGTCCTTCCAGAAACAATAAGAGGACCTGACATGTTGGAAATAAACTTCTCGGTAAATCAGAAATGCCTCTATGCTTCTATATTTGGTAAAGTTGTATCCATGTTCGGAATGGATTAAATTAGATGAATGAGATAACCGAGAGACATGTGATCTCAGGCTTTGATTATGAAGGCCAACTTAGGCCAAAACAGGAAACTGTTTAGCTTCCTGGTTACTTATTCTTAGCAGACGTGAGAATGAATTATCAATGGCTAATCATAAAGGCCAGAATGAAGGCCCAATAGCTGATCATAAAGGATAGACTATGAAATTGGTAAGTTCATTGTGCCATATCAGTATACCACACAGGATAATAGAAGGCGTAAGATTTTTTTTTCTTTTTACTATATTAATTCTGTAACTTCGTCAAGGCCATTCGGGGTAATTTGTAAATCAAATACATTTCTCGTTTGTACAATACTTCATAATTGTTGGTTATGTGATCTGAAATGCAATCTACCAGTGTAACATTAATATTGGACGAGTCACCTTCAATGTTTCTCGGTGCACTATACACTATACAATACACTATACAATGTGTATTTCTTTTGAATTTCCAGACACTGACCACTCATACACTTATGATCTTTCTGAGTAGTCTGCCCTTTATATTGAAGCTTACAGTGCATTCTATGAGATTATTATTATTTGCTTTGACAGTTCAGAGTGTTTTTTTTATCTCAAACGTTTCCCCTGTAACGGATGCTGTAAAGTTACTTGTCATGTTTTATAATAGGACATGTAAGACATGGCTTCTTTTTCCATTTGTGGCTACTGCAAGTGTTGTTGCCACTGGAGGTTTTGAGGGCAAATTTTGAGAGAGGAAGGGGTCATTCTGAAGGATGTGCCAATTTTTCTGTAAAATTACCGATACTCGGTTATGTTTAGTATTGTAACAATAAAATGATGGCCACTATGAAAATTTAAGGATGTATTTTCTTTTTTGTGGATTTTATCTATGCTGAACCCAGTAGGATTAGAAGATATCGATTTTGGGCTGGTAGTTGCTTGGCTTATACATTGCTTTTGTTTTAGTCTACTTCTTCTTTGTATTTCTTCTTCTATTAGTTTCTCTGGATATTTTTTCCCTTAATCTGAAATTCTATTTCTTGTAGTAGGCATCGTAATCATCTAAATAACTATTTGCGTTTGCTTTTTTTTTTTTAAACTTGGACACTATATATTTATCATCATGTTTTTTTAATAAATAAGGAACTGGATTTGATTCATCCACCCTAGGGGTGAGTGTTATGCCCTGTGTCTTTTGGTTCAAGCTCTCTTTGAACTCCATCGCTTATTCCCTTATGCTGCTCCATATAAAGCACAGATTGCCAATAAATGTTTCATAGACAATTAGTTTTGGAAGAAATTTAGAGTTTTTGTAGATGTATAGATCTTTAAATTTACCCATGAATAGGTTTGCGTAGAATTGGGCAACCCTTGTTCCCATCACTGTGCCATGTGTTTGCTTAGAGATAGAATTATTGCATGTAAAATAACTGTTATTAAGGATACAAGTTAGACCCTTCATCAAAAAGTCTCCTTGGGATTTAGCTAGGAGTGGGTAATTTTAATGAACCTAAGTTATGGCTGATGTTACTATAAAAATCAGTAACATCCATTGTGAGTAAAAAATATGTTGCATGATAAGGTGTTGTAAACAGGGTTTCTACTAGGTTGTCAGTGTCTAGTAGATAAATCTCTCACCTACTCTTACAGATAGATCTTAATGTAATGGGAAAGGTTGCTGGAGACACTTCCTATACCGGATATGATGGTATAGCCAGGTGGGTTCTTCAGATTTTTATGTATTTTAGGTATATGGTAAATGAATGGGATATTTGGAACAGGAATAATAACAAATCTCTTTTCTTCTCTAGTTAGGGCTTCATTTTCATGAGCTTTATCAATTCATTTCTCCAGACCCTGCTGTAACAGTGGAAAAGGGTCACTTGTGATTACTTCCTAATATTCACGATCTGATAAGATGTTTAAGGATTGTTGCCTGTAAAATTCAGAATTCTTAATTACCACTTCAGCACCTCTTGTCTTCTGACCAGATGACTATGTCCTTATTATTTTTTAAAGTTTTCATAGCTGATCTTTCTTTTGGTTACATTGTAATTTTGCTATCCAGTTCATACTCGGGTTAGAAGGGAGATGTAAGTCTTCAGAGACCAGATCGGAAAACGTCTGAATGTGATGGCCTGGGATTGAGTGGGATAATAGTTAGACCTATTAGGTATAGCAACCATTTTGCTTTCTTTATTGGGGACATTATTATTTTAATTTGTTTTAGATTTATTCTTATCTTCAAAATATTAAAATGTCTTGTGAGGGTTAACCTACATACAAATTGATGCAAATCAAGGAACTGTTCAAAGAAGTCTGGACATTTTGACTGGCAAAAGGATAGCTCCTAATTTAGTGACTTCAGATGAATATGCAGGTGGGATTTATTGGTGTTATTGTTTAGTTTTCCCGTTTTTGTTGCTGAAGTTTGATATGCTTGCCTGATCTACATTCCCTTCTATGATTTTTATTTTTTCGACTGTTTATTGGTCTGGTTTACAGTAAAGGTGTAGTCTGAGAGCAAACAATCAAATGTGGATTCAACTTTACCCAGTAGTTTATCTATACTTTGATCTATTTATATTAGTCCATTTATTATTTTAAGGGTCAAGTGAATACATTTATTATTTTTTAAATAATTTTTATGTATATATTCCTATTGGTATGTTTAGTCACTTATTTATTTATTACTATACTTCCCTATTAATGTTTAAGTTTTGATATTTGGTCAAATAAAGAAGCATAGAGATGTCTGATTTACCGACAAGTCTATTTCCAATGCGTCAGATACTCTTAGTTTTTCTGCGAAGACCTTTAGTGTTTGAAACAAGTAACCTACTATTATAAGTTACCGAGAACCTCTAGTGGCCATTGCAGTACATTCCAGCTTCTATCAAATACAAAGTATCAGTTTTTATAATAACAATTCCTCATTAAAACGTTTACTTTTAGTTGTAGAGTGTATCGATATTTAATTTATATATTATTATTGCTGCAAATGAATGTTTATATTCTTTGCATATTGTAAACAAGGTTTGGCATTTCTTTGTATTTAAAAACCTCCCTTTTTATGTAAAATATCATGAAACCTGAGCAAATGACACGAAACGCGTAGTTTCTATTACAATAAAAGCTATTTTTACTTCAACCTCTACAGATTGCTTACTATACTTGTGAAAACTATGGTGTGGTTCTAAGTCAACCAAACCCCGAGATTCTCTTGGTATACTTTATACCTTGAAAATGGAGATCTCTTTTAGGGCAGCTATACACACACATCTTTTTGGGGGAAAAACACCACTATAGTTTTTAAACCAGAAGCACTCATGGATCAAGCAAAATGGAGAAGTCCTTCCTTTATATGTCCCATTCTTTTTGGATCCACTTCTGGTTTTAGTTAAAAAATCTGCAGTGGTATTTTTCAAAACAACGCTGTTTGTAAAAGTATCCTATAAAATAGGGGTGGGCAATTAATTTTCCCATGGAGCCACATGAGAAATTGGAATGGTTTTAGAGGGCCAGACTAATATATTTAACTCATTTCTACCCAATACCTATATAGATGCTAAGCTCTACCCAATACCTTAGATGCTAAGCTCTTATCAATCGTCATGAGGGCTTAACAACCAGCTTAACAACTGTTACCGACTTCACAACACAGTAAGTTATACTGTATGTCCCCCACTATAGGTAATAGGATGCTCCAGTAAGTTATAAGTCCCCCAGTAGATATATAGGCAGGTTATATGTCACCAAGCAGGTATATAGGCAGTTTATAGATCCCCCAGTGGGTATATAGGCAGGTCATATGTCCCACAACTGGTAGATAGAGCTAGTAAAAAAAAAACAAAACAAAACAAAACAAAAAAAAACATTATATATATATTATATATATATTATATATATATTATATATATATATATATATATATATATATATAATATATATATATATATATATATATATATATCAGTACTCGCCTTTCTGCCACTCCCTGAAGCTCCCACTGTTCTCTGTCTTCTTTCCTCTCCTGCACAGGCGACGTTGTTCCAGTAGGTATATACTGTAGTTAGGTTATAGATCCCCCAGTGGGTATATAGGCAGGTCATAGGTCCCCCAGTGGGTATACAGGCAGGTTATATGTCCCCCAGCATGTGTATAGGTCCTCCAGTAGGTATATAGGCAGGTAATATGTCCCACAACTGGTAGATAGAGCTAGTAAAAAAAAAAAAAAAAAAAAAAAAAAAAAACATTATATATATATTATATATATATTATATATATTATACTATAATATATATATAAAATATATATATAAATATATATATATATATATATATAATATATATCAGTACTCGCCTTTCTGCCACTCCCTGAAGCTCCCACTGTTCTCTGTCTTCTTCCTGCACAGGCGACGTGACGTCATCAGCTCGCGCAAGCATCATGCTGCCACTCTCACGCTGCCTGTGCCGAGTACTCCGGTGAGCCGCAAGCCTGCTTGTAGCTAACTGGAGAACTCTGCGAACTGGAGAGCCTTCGCTCTCTGCGCTGCAGAAGCCTTCAACTGTATGTGTGTCCTGAGGATGCACATACAGTTAGCCCCTGGCGCTGCCACCAACGCTGATCGCCAAGGTCCCAAGCTTAGCGACCTGAGTTGCGTGTAATGTCTGGAACTCTCATGTGGGCCGATCAGAGCTAGTTAAAGGGCTGGATGTGGCCCACGGGCCGTACAGTACCAGCATCTGCTATAAGAGGTACAGGATTAGAAAAACATGGCTCCGACCCTCTAAAAAACAGTGTTACACATTATAATGGGTTGTATCGGGGATTGCGTCACAGCTTCATTAAAGTAAATAGAATTGGTCTGCAGTGTGACACACAACCGGCAAACAATTGTGGCACTATTTTTGAAACAAGTAGCCATGTTTTTGTAATAATACCCATTTAACTCCTTTCATCCATGTTTCTCTTGAAATAACGAACACAAACCAATATGTATAATGATGGATAATATTTCAGAAGTAATAGCCAGCATTATGATATGCAGTAACCTGTCTATCCAAGTATGTAAGAAAAAAATTACAAATAAATGGAGAAGACTTAACAAAATATAAGTTAGGAGCACTATAGTACCTGAAAAACTGTGTATACACCAGTGTAAGCAGAGGATATGCTGCAAGAAAAAATGTAAAAGTGTTTTGTGCAAACCTCTCACGATGATTCCTGCTTTTATCAATAACAAGGGGTAATCCTTTACATCCAAAATAAAGTAGGTTTCTATGTAAACATAAAAGGGGATTCTTTACTGTAAGAGACTGTGGAACTCGCTGCCAGAGGAACTTGTCATGGTGAATTCACTAACAGAGTTCAAAAAGGGTCTGGATGCATTTCTAGAGTGTAATAATATAACACGTTATAGTGACCAGTATTCTGGAGAAGGGTCGTTGATCCAGGGATTTACTCTGATTGCCAGATTTAAATCTGGAAAATGAGGACAGTTGGCTTCTACCTCATGGGGGTTTTTTGCCCTTCTATGGATCAACACTGTAGGGCAATAGGCCAAACTGGATGCATGGATGTCTTATTCCAGCCTTACAAACTATGCAGCTGTGTAAAGTAACACCGCCGATTGACTTGCTGTATCGTAGATCTTGACGGGCAGTAAATCTGCTAATGTAAATGCACCCACACCTGCTGAGCCCTTGCCAAAATGTCCAACTCACTAGTTCATCTTTGAATGAAAGGCTCCTAACAATCTAATCCAGGAAAATGACATCTCTTCATTTCTGCTTTGTGAAAGTAGTTAATACTCTTATTTTATCACATGTTGCCTACAGCAATCAATGGATACATGTATGGAAATCAGCCCGGGCTAGACATGTGTGAAGGAGACGTAGTCCATTGGCACATGCTGGGACTGGGCACATTTGTTGACCTGCATGGGATACACTTTACAGGAAATACTATTCAAGTCCGTGATACCACAAGGGATGTAGCCACCTTACTCCCATACAGCTCATACTCAGCAGTAATGATCCCTGACAATGCAGGTAAGTTACAGAGAGTATTTATGAAACCCTTACCGAAATCAAAAGATATATAAAGTATTAAACAGCTAAATAAAAAGAATAAACTTTGTTTTATCCAGATAAGTAAAAAGTCATTGAAACAATGACTATGATTAATAAACCTGAAATCTATGCTCTCTCTTATCTTAATGTTTTTGCTATGTTAATCAAAGCAGTGCATTATTCCCATCAGACTTCCTAAAACACAAAGCAGGGAGTGTACTTTAAGGGACACTACCACTGATTTTTTTTCGTCACATATTGACAAGCAACATGTGTCTATTATATGGGTTTCTTATTTATTTAAATTGAGTGGTTGGTTTTTTCTATCATTTACATAATAATTCCTCTACGTACATGACTTCCTGGTTTGCCTCTTTGACTTCCCCTCTGTGAGTAGCACAGCAGTGAGAGGATTGCTTGAAGGTTCTCTTCCAGGGTGACTAAAGCCTGAGAGGTGTAAGTGTTATCAGTAGGACCTGAAGAAAGCTGGAAGCCGGCAATAGAAAATTCAGGGCCCCATTGCCCGCCCCCAGCAACCCCACTGCCCCGCTCGCAGAAAAAAAATGCTATTTCCCCATTGTTTTTGGATTTATTTCTTGTTGGATTTTACAACACACAGTTTATCTGTATTGTGTGGGTCAGGAAATATACAAAAGCCAGCAATTATCACCAGATGATCACCACAATGATGTTACTGATCAAACCAGTATACCAAGATCAATATTGACAAACAGCAGCAATATACAAAGACCATATAATACCACCACATCATCACCACATATCTCCACCATAAAGATGCTGAATAATACCACCATACTGTCACTGAATATAACTCATTATAATACCAATACTACTGCCATACAGTGACCCTACAGTGGTAGATACAAGTGTACGCAGTGCAGTTACAGTTAGTGACTCACAGATAACATCTCGTCTGATGAGTCGTTCACGTTCCGTTTTCTTCTCCATCCGCTCCAGATCGCAATGATGACTTCTCCCAGTCATGCCCTATCCATGCAGAATTCACAACACAAACACCTGTGACTCATCATTTTTTTGTATTATCTTCCTACTTGTTTCCGCCCCCCCCCCCATGTACAAATTCCTCATTCATATTGACTAAAATGGTAGTTAAATATATAGAGCCCCTCCCCCCATAGGTAGGTAGGTAGCCAGGTAGTGGGCAGGTAAGGTTACCCCCGTAGGTAGGTGGGTAGGTAGCCGAGTAGTCAGGGAGGTAGGTGTGTGGGTAGCCGATTGGGTAGATAGCCGTGTGAGGACCTCCCATATCCCCCCCACACACACTGCTGGGGGCACCCACGGGCTGCAGGGCTGGCCTGGCTAGGGGCCCCCCAGGGGCTACAGGACTGGGGAGAGGAAGGAGGCGCTGCTGAGAGGGGGTCTGTGCTCCCAGTTACAGCTTCACATACATGCTGTTTTTACTTACATCTTCTGTGCTGTAATCGGAGCCGGGACCTCCTCTCTCTGTCCACACCGCGCCGTGTACTGGCCTAAGGCAGGATGAAGGTAAATTTTACTCCGTGATTTAATTAGCCGTCCAGCCCACAGACAGAGAGAGGAGGGCCCCAGCTCTGGTACCAGCACAGCTGTGCAGGAGATGCAAGTAAAAGGCTGTATGTAATCGTGTGAGTGCAGGCTGTGCAGCGCCTGTGACGAGGAGTGCGGGCCCCATTCTGCAGCGCCGGCGGGCCCCCTCTATCCTGACTCCTCCTCAGCAGCGCTGGGCGGGCCCCCTGACTAGTAACGGAGCGCCAGTCTGTAATGAAAAATAGGGGGCCTGCTTACACCGGGCTCCCTTATTTCACTGAGCCCTGTAAAGGAGTACTCCCTGTACTGCCTTTATGGCGGCCCTGCTCCCTAGTGCAGAAAAAGATTGACCCATTATCCTTTCTTGTATTAGTCTAGTCTAATCTTCATCTAGGCCTGTCCAGAGAACAAGAAAGAGTGATCATTATGTCATTACCTACTATTGGTAATGAGTCTACATGCAGATAAACAGCACCATTAGTAAAGTGAGATTAGTCTGCCCTGCCTTCCAGTTTTATCTCTTTACTATCACAACTAAAAAAAAGGACAAGATTTTCTATGTAATTGTATAGGACTGCTGAAGAAAAAAAAATATTGCCAAAAATTCTGGAAAAAAAAAGTTACAGGAATATTGGTTTTAACATAAATATTCCTAACTGATAGAGTCCTTTTCAGATCAACATTTTCTGTGCCTGTCTTTAGCTACAATATGGAATAAGAAGCGACAAATTTAGTAAGAGATGCAGGCTTCCTAATAAATTTAGCCCATCTGCTGAGGCTGCCTGTGCCCCAGAAACTATAGATTTCCACTACAATTAACAGCAAATTTTGGTGTAAATTTTAGCAGATCTGTCAGGTCCTGAAGTCCCCACTGCCTCCACTGATCCCTGCCCACTTTTGTTTTTAAAAACAGCAGTGAGAGCATATAAAAACATCAAAAAGATGCACAGTTTTGTACAAATGAGACTTGTGTTAAAATTGGAGTACCAAATTTCCCAACTAATCTTTTTGTAACTTTTTGCTTGTAAAAACCAATACGATTTTATGAATGTTTTACAAGTATTTTTGAGTGGCATTTTTATACATACATTTTTAACAAAAACACTATGCATAGAGCGTGCTGAGTGTTGAAAAAAAAAAAAACACTTTGGACCCAAAAAACTCACAAAAGTGAAAAAAAACTGCAAACAAATGCATTGTTTATAGTGCATTTTGTATTTTATTATTGGCTTTCAACATACATCTGGCCACAAATCACTGGAAAAATGTCAGGAAAAAAGAAAAAAAACACTGTGTGTGAAACCTCTGCTAACAATTGGTGGCTTGTGATTGGTTAGTCTTGTCCACAAAAGACCAACCTTCTTTATTATAGGCAGGTTATCAAATCTAGGGGTTTAACTACCATAACTTACAAGGGAAGGATCATATAAATGATTTTTTTTTAAAATACAAAGACAACATGTTTTTCATTTGTTCCAATTTCTTATGTAGTGTAAATGTATTCCCAAGTGCTATGCTTACGCGCCATGGATAATGACGGTGAATGGGTCTTCACCTCCCCCTCCCCCCGATCAGCGCATACTTCTAGAGCACCCGGCGTATTGCAGCATGTACAGTACGCGCCACAATACGCCCTGTGAACATACCCTAAGGGTTCTGAGTACAGCCGAGCAGTGTGTTCAGCTGTACTTTGAACTCCACAAACTTGAACTCTACATCCTGCTCTCTATTCTAAATGGAGACTTTTGGGGACCCATTACTGAACTAGGCGTAGGTCCCAGAGGGGGGACCTGCACCCACCACACACTGATGACATATACCATGTGAGGTGGGATCCTGTCATTATGCCATCAGTGTGTGAGATGGAAACACTCCTTTTAGTGTCTTATGTAATACCTTTAAAAATAATCTATTACTGTATTTTTTTACTTCTTAAAAACTATATGCAAAAACCAACTCTCACACATATACTGAGATAAAAGAAAAATGGTTGCAAAATGTACATTTCCATTTTTAACAGGTATTTTCAACGTGGAATGTATGACCGCAGACCACTATATAGGTGGAATGAGACAGAACTACACGGTTAAGCCATCTAACAAGCCGAAGTCTCCATTCAAGTATAGCCGTATAGTCAATTATTACATTGTAGCTGAACCAGTAGAATGGGACTATTCTCCCAACCGCACCTGGGAGTATGCAATGTTTGCAAACCACGATAAAATGTAAGTTCATATTACAACGGAGTTTCTACTTTGCAAAAAAAAGACTTGTTGAAGAGACATAGCAGGCAAAAAATAATGCAGTACCCTGGTTATTTGAAGGTATCCAGGGAGGCAAAGTCACTAGGCAGTCCAACCCAGGGCCAACCTACCCATAAATCTAACTGTGCAGCTGCATTGGGCTGCCCTGTAGGATGAGAATTTCCAGCCTTCTTACTGCTTTGCTCACTACATAGAGAGTCTACTCTACCAATATAAGCACAGGCACTGCAGTAGAACTGGTCCCCACTTTCTGCTCGTCTGACCTGTGGCCCACCTTCTCAGCCAAGCTAAATACTTACTCTTGCATTGTAGATAACCTTTAGCTATTATCATCATTGATCAATATAGTGATGTGATGCATTTATTTAAAGTACTTTAAAATATCTGAGGCAACTTATGGGGGTATCCATAGCTGGTAAACACAAGAAGACTATGTAGATAAAACAAACAAGGTTTAAGAACAATTAGTGTTGCTTTTAGTGTTACTGTGAATATTAGATAATGGGCTACATTTTACTGTGGCCCACACTACTAATTTATTGCTAATCAACAGGTTTTTGGTTGTTTTTTTTCAAAAGATTCGGGATGAAGGAACCTTATCTTTGCATTGGGTCCACCTATGTGTTAATATATCCTTGGGCCAACCTCATTCCATGTTATTGCAAAAGTGTCATAGTTAAAAATGCAAAGCTTAATTACAATGTGGTCCTCCAGGGTCAAACAAGTTCATATGATGACCAGAAAGTGATATTGTGACTTTCATGTATAACAAAAGTCACCATGATGTTCTGGATCCCTTATACAATAAATCTATCTGTCTGATGCACCCAAATTACTTCAGAATGGAGTCCAACAAGGTCTCCATAGTTTCGACAACAAGAATATGGCTGAAATCAGATCACAAATTAGCGGAGAAAATCAATTGCAAATACAATCAATAAATGATAGAATTTAAAATAAGAAAAAAAAAAAAATTTTATTGATGAAATATTGTGTGTTCATTTTTGTCTAAATTTTTTAGTATATTTTTTCTTTCATTTAATTTGTGGTAAATATTAAAAAAATGCATATTAATTTTCAATATTTCCCACTCTTAGCCACCAGAGGGAGCATATCCAAGAAAAAATTAATTTGGTTCATGTACAAAGAGCATGTAATAAGCACTGCTGTAAATGTGGGCTGGTCTGGTGCTGACCTCACACGCCTCCCCCTCCCCTGTGTGCATAAAGGAGGGGAATGTGGATTGTAGAGACTGCAGCCACTGAAACATTTTGTTGGTGACTGAGGACTGTGTATCCATAGCTGAAAAAGGAATAACCAGAGTGAAATTGTGATTACATTTAGGGTATGTTCACACGGCGCCTTGACTCTGTGTAACATACAGTATGCTTTTGGATAAAAGTTTGGGTCCGTCTGTCAGTCACAAACACGTATTGAATAAATAGCAGTGTGATTTTACATTGCTATTTATTAGAAACATGCATCGGCGTTCACACGAGTGATCACCGATGGGTGTCTCACTGCGTCTTTTGGATCCGTTCCAAGAACTGAACGCATTTTAGCGTCAAAATGCGTAAAAACGGATTTTGTCGGGAAAATGCGTAAAAAATGGATTTTGCCGCCAAAATGCGCAAAAACCCGATTTTAGCAGCAAAAACTGTGAATGGATTTTAGCGGCAAAATGTGTAAAAAATGGATTTTAGCAAGAAAATGCATAAAAAACTAACTTTAGCGGCAAAGTCAGTAAAAAACAGATTTTAGAAGGAAGCTGCGTAAAAAGCGGATTTTGGCAGCAAAATGCGTAAGGCCGTGTTCACACGGCTTATTCCCGACGGATTTGTGAGCCGTATTGAGCTCACACATCCTCCGTGAATAAGGGGCGGGACGGGGGCGGGGCCGGAGCGCGGCGGGGGCGCCGCTCCCGGCCCCATAGACCATGCATTGTTTACGGCGCGTACGTGCATGTCACTTTCTCCCCCCGCGGCGGATTCGCCGAGCAGGGAGGAGCGACGGAATCCACTGTTCTCTATGAGAGCAGTGGATTACCGTAATGACAGGGACGGATTGGCGCCGTACTGCAGCGCAAATCCGGTGCGGAGTACGGCGCCACTCTGTGCCCAAATAAGCCGTGTGAACGAGGCCTTAAGAAACGGAGTTCAGTGGCAAAATCCATTAAACGGATTTTAGCATCAGAAGCGAGCAAACTTTATTAGCGGAAAAATCTTGAATTGCGCAAAAATCGTTAGCGACAAAAGCACGATCACTTGTCTGCAGAATTGATCGGACACTTGTCTGCAGAATTGATAAGGTAGATCCACCCGGCTCTGTGGCTTCTCTGGCACCCTTACTGGAGCACAGAGCAGCTGAGCAGACGTTCAGTAGCTCCACAATCATAGCTGCATGCTCCCTGCAGACACTAGAGCAGAACTGAGGTCACAGCAGGGAGGGGCTATGAGGGATTAAAGCTGAGGAGAATCAGATGACAGTCGTCTTAATTTGCTTATGCACAGTGATAGCATGACACACAGGAAACAGCTGTAAAGCAACCCTGCAGTACAGAACTGCTTCTGAAGAGGGCAGTGTTCTGTACACACAGGAATCATTAATAACTGTCTTTACAAGCTCACACTGAAAATAAATGTAACTGACAATAAGGCTATAGAAAACACACCCATTACTGCAAAAAAAAAAATTAAAAAAAATTGTGTCACAATCCCTTTAAGAATAAAATAGTCATGTTCACAGAACTCTGCCCTGATACTGTCCAGTTCTTATGAATGGGGATTTATATTTGTGGGGCTTCAATAAAATAAATGATCAAAAACGGCAGGTGAATAATTCAGCCGAAACAGACCGCACTTTTTCTCCTAGGCGCTGCATTTCTATATCATTGCATATTTAGGTACGTAGTGCACATTATAATGCAAGTATATCTTTTTTACCTTAGGCCTGGAGATGCGTTCTTAAACAAAACTCAAACATCTCTTGGCTCAAAGTACATGAAAGTTGTGTACCGAAAATATACTGATATCACTTTTACAGTGAGAAAACAAAGAACTGGGAGCCAGGAGCATTTGGAAATTCTAGGTAATAAATATTGGTTTTGTATCATATACAAATAATGAATTATAGTAATCAAGAGGTCAGGAGAAATAAGTGGAGAAAACATCTCATCTATTTAGCTATGACAACGTCTCAAGTCAAAACTTCCTTACAAAGTGAAATACAGTAAATAGGTTAGCAGAAATCTGCTTTGATAGCCTTGGAGAGAAATATAGATAGAATAATGCCGGTTGCTTCTGTGTCACGGCAGGTTTAGTAAGTCACATTTCTGCTACTACACTGTGTAACGAAGATAAATTGTGTTTGGATGGGATGATCTGGAGAAGGACCGGATTGAGAGTAGGGACAAGTTCATCTCCAGATCTTGAGTTAGTTTGGCTCATTAGGTGACACCTGGGAGAGCTCTCTAATAAAGGTGTCAGCTGCTCAGAGAGGGGGACAGCTGTTGAGCTGGAGAAGAGCAGGTGTTGATGGCCTGAGGAAGCCTGAGGGCTTGTTCACATGACGTTTTTGTGATCCGTTTTACGGATCCGTTTTACGGATCCGTAAAACGGATCTGACAATTGTCAGTGTGATTAACATTGCTTTCAATGGCAAAAGCGCATCGCTGTTCCCACCGAGTGATCGCCGATGCCTTTTCGCGATGCGTTTTTCGGATCCGTTTAAGAATTGACATGTCAATTCTTCTTGCGTTTTACGCAAGAGAAATCCCCAAGGAAATAATGGAGTGCGCTTTTGGCATCCCGAAAGCGGATCCAAAAGCGCAGCATACATTTTGGGGGCGTTTTAGATCCGTTTTTCGATGCCAAAAACGCATCCGTAAAACGCATTGGATTTAAATTAAATATAAAATTTTAATATTAATGTTTGGCTTATATTAGTTTATAAATGTATGTAAATATATATATATTAATAAATATATAAATGTATATAATAGTGTGTATATATATTATATATATATATATAATATATATTTTTATATATAAATTCTATACAAAAGTTTATATGTAATATAATATTATAAATGTGTATAATAGTATATAAATGTACATTTATATATATCTCATAAAAATATATATATATATATATATAATAATGTATACTAAATATATATTTAATTTTTAAATATTTAGTTTAGAAATTATTTAGTTTATACATGATTGTTATTATTTCATTTACATGGGGTGGGTTTGAAAACATATTGGTTTTTTAAAAAAAAATAGGGGGGGGGCGGGTCTAAAAAACATAGGTGTTTGTACAGCTGACTGACACTAGGTAAAAAAAGTTTTTTCTTGGTCATGATAGGTTATATTATATTTAAATTTCAGTTTGATAGGTTGATTTAAAAAAAAGCATTGAAAAAAAAAAGGGTCCAAAAAACGGATCCGTAAAACGCATGCAAAACGCATCTAATACGCATCCAAAAAAGGATCAGCTGTTGCGTTTTTTGGATCCGCTTTTTGGATGCAGTTTAAATCCAGATTTCGCAGGTTAAAAACGGATCCGTAAAACGCATGAAAAAACGGATCCAAAACGTCGTGTGAACAAGCCCTTGGGCCCTATGTTCAAAAGGCTTAAAACTGGACGTATTTCAGCCCTTTAAATTTACCCCCCGGAGTGCGCAAATTACGGCTGGAATACGTCCAATCATTAGGGTTAATCCACAGTTCTCATAGAGAACTATGGATTACTTCTCCTCTCCCTGCTCAGCGAAGCCACCGGGCGGGGAGATAATTGACATGTGAATTACTAGCGGCGTATACGCACCGCTGGCAATGCAAGTCTATGGGCCGGCGAGGTGCCGGCCCCCCGCACCCGGCCCAGCCCCTGCCCCCACAGCGTAATTGCGGGGCGTAATTACGCCCTGCAAATCCACAGGGAGAACCTAGCCTTAGGCGGCATTCATACGGTGCGTTTTTGGTGCGGTTTTTAAATGCGTTTTTTGTGCAGGAAGGCACAGCAATTAATGCTGTACATTGCTGCACAAAAACTGCAGCAAAAACCGCGGTAATTACCATTAATTACTGTGCCTTCCTGCACAAAAAACGCATTTAAAAACCGCACCAAAAAATGCACTGTGTGAAAGCACCCTTAACCAGAGGATACTGGTATAAGTACTACTATTTGTGGTGCTGGGCAGTAGGCTCAGGTGAGGGCTAGTTAGGGACATGAGTGTTTAGAGGCTGGATAGCCTAAGGTTCATGTTATGTGTGGAAACGTGTACGCTGACCTGTTGACAAGCACTGGTTGAAGAATAAAGCTGAGGTCCGTTTTAAACCAAAGCTTGTTGGTTGAAGTGACTTATATTGGTGTGCCATAAACCATTTTACTGAAGACACGGCAGTTTCAAAAGCAATTGAACCCTTGGATTGTCCAATATGATGCTTAGATGCGAGCTTAAGTCTTAGGCTATGTTCACACGGCAATTACGCCGTGTGGACGGAGGCGGGGTGGGAGCGGGGGGCCGGCACTTCACCGGCCCATAGACTATCACTGCTGGCGGCGCGTATACGGCGCTAGAAAGTGACATGTCAATTATCTCCCCGCCCGCGGCTTCGCCGGGCGGGAGAGGAGACGTAATCCATAGTTCTCTATGAGAACTGTGAATTTACCGTATGAATGGCCGTTTTCGGCCCGTAATTGGCGCACTTCGGCACGTAATTACGGACCGAAATACGGCCCATTTTAAGCCGTGTGAACATGCCTTTACAATACCCATTCTAAGCTCATTTTGTAGGCCTAGGCCCATGAAAGATGTAAGTTGGTTTAGTGTTGGGACCAAGTGGAATCAAGTTGTCTTTGTAGTTGAATGCCTTGTGTAACTCATATGGCACTGGATGCCACCTTCGACCTCAGTAGCTGCCTCCGATTCCCTGAGTTGGATCTGCTTATAAGACATGAAAACATTTTAGTTTGCATCTATAAATAAAAAGAAAATGGATTTACATTTATCACACTAATGTGTGCAGTGCTCTTTATATTACAGGCCCTCTCTTAATGGCACAGGTTGGTGATAGAATGGAGATTACGTTTAAAAATATGGCAAGTAGACCATACTCCATCTACGCACATGGTGTTAAACCAGAGGATAATGACATAAAACCTACTGCACCAGGTAAGAAAGTGTTTTAAAATAGCAGAACAATTTTTATTGATACAGCAATACTTAAAATTTTCTGAACTTTAAATAATCTGCTGTGTCTGTATATCGTCACAGGGCAGGTGCAAAAATATGTCTGGAATGTCCCAGAACGTTCTGGGCCGAATAGAAACGAAGTAGATTGCCTGACTTGGGTTTACTACTCCAATGTTAATCCAGTGAAGGTAAGTTTTGTAACGAGCAGGTAGTGGATCCTCTGTAAGGAAAGGAGTCTAGGGAGCCCCTGCATTTTGCTTTTTAACCCCTTTGACAAGGGATCTGAACTTCCCTGCAGGGAACTACCAGGTCACTACACTTGACATGGTCAATTGTGGCAACAGGTGACGTACAGAAGGGGCAGGCAGAGATGGTAGTCGGTCATAAGCAGGTGGTCCGGGCAGGTGGCGTACTATTGTAAATGGGTCACAGACAGAGGGTCAGGACAGAAGGAGTTCAGTCGTAAGTGTGTCAATTCCCGGGAGGGCACAAACATTAATGCAGGCCTAACACAGGGTTGAAACACTAAATTGGACCAACAAACCAGCAAGGATGAAGAGGAAGAAGTGCACTCATATAGGCAAAGCACTGGCTCTGGGAAAGCTGGGTTTGGCACAATGACCCCTTAACAACAAGTGGACCTGGATGCAGAACACGGTGAGGGAGCACAAAGGAGCTTGTGCGGTTGCAGGCACCAGCCATGGTGCGACCTGTGACTAGTTTTAGCTTTTGTTTCATTTCATAGTTTATAACACAACAGTTATTTTCCAATATGAGCTGAAAACCACTGATTTAATTCAAGCCCTGCTATCATCAATGAGTCATAGATTCTGTCTCTTTTAAACTTCTCTTGGCTTGTATGAATTAATGCATTACCAGACACAACCTCTTCCAGCAATACCTGCTGAAGTGGATTAAATCAGCCAGATTATAGTGATCAGGGGATGGCCGACTGCTTATATTTATCATCATAAAACTAGGTTTCTTCTAAACCAGGTTTCTATTGTAAACAGATTTCGAATGTTGTTTTTATATTTGTATGTCATCCATTTAAAAAAAAATTCAGTCTTCATACTGTCTGCAAAACAAGTCGGGTAGTAGCAACATCAGTGCCAATACTGACGAAAGGGGGTTACTGCTCTCCCTAAATTGTGGGAATCACTTTCCAAAAGGCACACCACAAGCAGAACTTGGGGGACAGTGATGAAAAATAAAGCCTGGGTATGTTTATTAGCTCATATTGGGAACTTTTGCAAAATGGCAGCTGCTGCCCAGAGTTTCACTTTTATTTCTGTACCATGCACCAGAAGTATTGACATGACTGTATTCTTTTTTTAGGACATGTACACTGGATTGATCGGGCCCCTTGTAATCTGCAGGCGTAAATACAGTGCGTATGGCTTGCCTCGTAGAAAAATTAAGCACTTTGTTCTCCTCTTCTCGGTGCTTGATGAAAATCGATCTTGGCTTTTAAAGAAAAATATTGAAAAATATTCCCGGAATCCAAAGGAAGTGGATATAAACGATAAAGAGTTTGTTAAAAGCAACTTGATGTACAGTGAGTATTATCTGAGCCTTCATAAATATACACCAATATCACCAAAAAAGGGAAAAAGTCTTCAAGATAAAATATAACTTTTAATAGACCAATTAAAAAGAATACTATATAATAAAGACGACAACTGCAGCAAATAATGCCATAAAAATGGCCACACAAAAGAAAAAGGGAGGAAAAGGAATATGTATAATAGAGAGGAGAGAGTCTATATCCCTAGATGACCCTGGGAAAATATAAAACAACTGACTCCTCCCGAAAAGATACGGGGTATAAGGGCGCCTCTATCTGGAACCTGACCCTGCAGGTACTAGAATGACCCTAGAAGTCCCTCAACAGCACACGTCCCGACATGTTTCAATCCTCTCAAATGGTTTTAAAATCTCCTCAAGGGACTAATAAGAGACAATGCAAGAAGGTAGGGTATTTGTCTATAAACTGTATCACAATGCCGTAGATAGTGTTAGGCAAGTTAAGATGTATCACAAATTCCTCCAAACAAATATGGCAAGGGTAATGCCACAAAAATATTTATATTCAAAAATTTGTGTGAAAACAGACCTATGTATGCATCAATAATACTTAAAGAGAAAGCCATCACATAGTTTTTGCCCCCCTGGCTGAGGACAGAACAAGGTAGTGTCATACATGCTGTTTCCAGCGCTGTGTCCCTTATTCTGTAAGAGGCTGTAGTTTTCGTGTATTTAATGCTCAAATCTGCAGTTTTCAGCCAAAGGAGTCATTCGAAGAGTCCTTCAGAGTGTCAGTTTTTTTCAAACCCAGCCCATCGGAGGCTAGCCCCGCCCACTTCAACTGACAAACCTATTACTTTGAATAGGTAGAAATATGTGAATGTCAGTGGGCGGAGCTAGCCTTTGGTGGGTGGAGCTAACACCTGTTCATCAATAAGATTTGAGGGGTAAATGCTCTTAAACTACAGCATCTTACAGAATAAGGGGCACAGCTCTGGGAACAGCAGGTCTGTCACTGGTTTGTGCTGCCCTCAGGAAGGGGGGCATAACCTATGTGACAGGTTCCCTTTTAATAAGCATAAAATAACATACTAAAGTTATGCTTGTACTGATGACAAGCGCACGCCGCATTAAGCACAGGCTGCCCCAATCATAACATTATAAATAGAGCTTACCTCAATTAGGTGACTACTATTGGTTTCACAGAATAAATGAGTGAGCTAAAAAACAGATACAAAATAATAATTACACAATGCTTCAGATGCCAAAAGTTAAAGCCAGCTGATTGACGACAATACCTCAAATGATGCCAGCTAGATCATAGGTTGGATGCACACTGAAAATGTCAGTGTAATGGTACAGCAATGCTGCAGACACATGAGACACCTGCATCCAGCACGTGTGAACTTCTCATTGTAATCTGCAGGCAAAAATACACCGTGTTTTACTTAACTAGTAGTCGAATTGTGCGCTTTGCTCTCCTTTTCTTGGTGTTTGCTGAAAATCAATCTTAGTATTTAAATGACAATATTGAAACATATTCCCTGAATCCAGAAGAAGTGAAGATAAACGATAAAGAGTTTATTGAAAGCAACAAAATGCACAGTGAGTTTTACCTGAGCCTTCATGAATGTACATACACATTTTATATGTATCAATTACATGTCAATGCAAAATCTCTACTGACCTGTCTGTATACAATATTAGTATACCAAAATTCTGGTGTCAGAACCTGACAATTATAAAGAGACTCTGGCTGCTCATATCTTCCTGAAGTGGAAAGCCGTCACTAGAACTGAATTTATAGCTCTTGCTGATTAAATATACCCAATTAGGAGTATATTTCCATATTGTGGTGCCCAAGTGCAGACAAAAACACCCCCATTATGGAGGCCAAATAGCACAAAGTTTTAGGCAATGTTGTAGTTTTATGTGCAAAATTGTTCAACCATGTGTTCCTCAAGTCAGTGAAAAAAGTTTTCTTTCTCAAAGCGTGCCTTTGCTCCAAATCATCAACAAGAGGTGCTTCAAGCTGGTACTGACTGCAACTGCCTGGAACCCAAAAACCCTCTTTGAAGCCTGACTGCAAGTTGGAAAGTCAGCAAGCACTTGGGAGAGGTGCTGCATTCTAGATAGTGATAATCAGAATGCAGTTACATATAGATATTGTACACATTGGACCAGATGTATGAAAGTTGCTGAGCTAGTTTTCTGGCATAGGTTACGACAGAAATAACGTTAAGCAACATGTATGACATTTAAATAAGATTTGCACCTAAAAGAATAACACTGTCCATCATCCAGACGGACCCAAACGTGCATATAACAATAAGCAGTGTGGTTTTCTCTGCTCGCAGTGGTAAACACGCATCGGCGTTACTTGCGTCTTTCTGATCTGTTCCAAGAATTGACATGCCAATCCTTGGTCTGAAAGACGCAGCAGGAGCCCCATTATAAACTATAGGGTGCGATCCTGCTGCATCCAACATGCAGCTGTGTGTTGGATCTGAAAGACGCTGCGTTTTTGGATGCGGTCTTCGGATCCAAAAACGCTGTGTGAACATACCCTTAATGTGTTGTTTGCCATCTTTTTATGACTGGTGTGGTTAACCCTAAGTTTATCACAGAGTAGGACACTTTTTTTGGCACACAGGCAGTTTGTCTTACAATGTGACAAATTTATCAAGTGCTGTGAGACAATTAGGCAATGTTCACACGGCTTATTCTGGGATGTATTTCAGCCCGTAATACGCGCCGTTCTGCGCAAATTATGGGCTGAAATACGTCCCAGTCATTACGGTAATCCACAGTTCTCATAGAGAACTAGGGATTACGGCTCCTCTCCCCCGCTCGGACAATAGGACGAGTAGGGATATAAGTGACATGTCAATCATTCACGGCGTGTACGTGCCGAGAATAATGAATGTCTATGGGGCCGGTGGGCTGCCAGCCCCCCTGCCCCGCCCCCGTACAAACGGCATAATTGCAGGGCGAAATACGTCCCACAATTAAGCCATGTGAACATAGCCTAACATGCATTAGCATGCACTTTACACCATTGCAGCACTACAGTTTAGACAATGACACTTCATACATACATACATTTAGAATACAGGATAAGTGATGTTACATTATGGATGTGACGATACCAATTATGTTTAACTTTTTTATTGGTAAAACGGCAAAAGGGGGGGTGATTTGAACTTTTTATATTTTTAAAACTTTTTTTGTAACTTATAAATAGATGCAGTGCTTTGAAATTCCCACATACAAGACTATTTTAACCCAAATGTACAAGAGCTGGGTTTCCTCTCTGATAATTAACTGAAATAACTTTGGACCATCCAATATCAACTACAGATATCACACGGCGTTGTGCCAACCACCACTGGTTGGCACAATGTAAGTAAAGAGTTCTCCTATTTTACGTTGTGAGCACCTGTGATTAAAGAGCTGAAAATAAGTCTTAACTTTAAAATAACGTCAGTACTAAGCGTTGTTAATCTGGAACATTGCTTGTATTTTAGGTATCAATGGACGGGTGTATGCCAATTTACCTGGCCTTACAATGCATGTTGAAGATTATGTGTATTTTCATCTCATTGGAATGGGGAATCAAATTGATGTTCACACTGCTCATTTTCATGGACACAGCCTTGAGTACACGGTGACTATATTTTTGACTTTATTATAAATTATGTGTGTCTAGTTACACCTGTCCTGGCTGATGGATCAGGAATTTGTAGTGCTCTCTACGGCTGGTGGAGGCATATCTAGCACATAAACTGCATTATTTACACCCTGAACTAGTATTTACATACCATAATATAATTGAATGGCATTGTCTAAGCCTTTTTAGGGTTATATAAATTATTATTATTATTTATTTTAAAGCGCCATTGATTCCAGGGCGCTGTACATTCAAGAAGGGGCATTACATACATAACATATGTCAAACAGTACAATGATCACTATGATGTATGATCAAGTACAATGATAACTATGAATGACTTACAACTGGCACAGAGGGGGAGAGGGCTTACAATCTAAAGAGGAGGAGGAAAGACAGAAGGTGATGGGCAGACGTGTTTGTGGGATAGCACAGTGGCTGCTGGGTTATTATAGGTTAAAGGCAATCCTGAAGGGATGGGTTTTCAGGTTGCTTTTGAACCTTGTGAAGGTGGAGTAGAGTTTGATGTGTCGGGGCAGTGAGTTCCAAAATGTAACGGAAGCACGGGACAAATCTTGGAGACGGTTATGTGAGGAGCTGATAAGAGGTGAACAAAGGAGAAGGTCCTGTGAGGAGCGGAGATATCTGGAGATAAATACCAGTCATTTACAAATATTTTATATTTTTTACAGAGAGGTGAACGTTATCAAACAGACGTAATTGAGCTTTTTCCTGCAACAACTCAAACTACCGTCTTTACAGCAAAGAACCCGGGAAGCTGGCTACTGCACTGTCATGTGGACGACCATATGATGGCAGGAATGATCACTTTGTACACAGTACTGGAAAGTAAGTAGAGATATATTGAGTAACTAGTCACGATCATGGTGCCGGCAGGCTCATGACTTCCGTGTCACCATTAGGGTATGTTCACACGGTGTGTTGAATTGGTTTCTGGATTCGTTTTGGATCCGAAAAACACATTCAAAAGCACTGCGTCAATTGCATCCAATATGCAGGTGTGTGTTTGGAAGTGTTTTGGATGCAGCAGGAAGGCACCCTATAACTTTAAATAGGGTGCCTGCGGCATCTTTTCGATCAAGAATTGACATGTCCCGAATCAAATCGTTCCCCTAAATTTATTGGGCGATTCAGGGATCAAACACCTGTTGGAAATTTTGTCATTAAGTGCATTCTTCGAGATCAGTAAGTTGTGTAAAAAGTACTGAAACATTGAACAGCTGGACATGTGCATTCTCACTCAGTGCATTTAAAAACAATGTCAAGAAATTTTTTTTCGTTCTGAAATTTCAACCAAAGGCCAAATATCCCCAACTTTTTGTGAGTAGTGAATATGCAGAAATGTTTAGGTATATGAAGTTGATGTTCTGAAAATCCCATCCACTTGTACAGCACTGTAAATTGCTGCAGATCTGCTGAATGTAGACCTACATGACACCTCAGGATTCACATATTCATAAGGCTATGTTCATACGGCTTAAACTGGGATGTATCTTGCCCCGTATTATGCGCCGTACTGGGCGAGATACGTCCCAGTCATTACAGTAATCCACAGTTCTCATAGAGAACTATGGATTACGTCTCCTCTCCCTGCGCATACAATACGTCGAGCGGGGAGAGAAGTGATGTCAATTATTCACGGCGTATACGCGCCGAAAATAATGCATGTCTATGGGGCAGGAGGGTTGCCAGCCCCCGCCTATACGTCCCGCAATTATTGCCATGTGAACATAGCCTAAGACTTCTGGAAAGGCAAACCTCTTATTCTCCACAGCGAAGTAAAATTAAAGATTAAGAACAGGAACATTACATCCATACAATGCACATGGTCAGCTTTTGCACTTGTTGGTGGGTTTTCGGCCACTTCTGTCTAATGTGTACAATCCGCTAAAGGCCAAATCAACTCTCTTCAGACAATCAGCATCGGCAGGACTAGGAACACAATGGTTGGATTACACATCTTTTTCAGTTTAAAGAGGACCCGTTACATCTCCTGACATGTCTGTTCCCTACAAAATAATTATTCTGGAGCATCTTCTCTTATAACGCTGTGTTGTGCTGTTTCTCTGTTATTCCTAGTAAAGTATAAATGAATCAGTCCGCTGGGCGTTACCATTTCAGTTTTCAAAGGGGTGTGTCCCTGCGCATTGGTTCTGCCAACACCGATTGGTCAATGTCAGACGGCGCAGGAGCTCCTCCCCCACCTGGCGACACCCAGCTGACAGATTGGTGATGAATGTAAAGAAGTAATAACAGGGGAACCACACAATAGAAATTTAAAGAAAGATGTCCCAGAACTATTACGACATGGGAAATACTAGTATTTAGTAACACAGACATGTCAGGAATTGCCACAAGTCCTTTTAATACCAGAAACTACACCAGTTCTTAAATGTTGCTTTTAAGAGTTGAACAGCGTAAGCTCTTTGCATCCACTAGTTTAGAAATCACATCTAAAATATTGCCACAAATGGCTAAAGGGCCTTTGTCTTATGAGATTGGCTCATTATCATAATATTTTGTTAATTCTGCTCAAAGGGAATTGACTTTCAATCACTGAACAGCTCTCAGGACCATAGATGTTCTCTGGCCCATGCACAATTTTAATAGGAATCACTTAAATGAATGTGTCATCAAAAAATTACCAAATTATTAAAATTGTATTTTTGTTAAAGGGAACCTGTCAGGGGGTTTCTGCTGCCCAATCTGGGAGCAGGGTAGAAGGAAAGAAACTGAGCTCTGTGATATTTAGGTGTATATGAACTGGAGCAGGATTTCCAAGTAAAATGCAGAGTAAATTCTGCCCGGACTCCCTAAGTGACAGTAGGAGTCCTGCTTACCCTGCCTGCATACAGTGGTTGACAGCTTTCCCTGCATCAAAGTGTGTACAGAGCAAACTGTCAGTCACTGTACGTGGAAGGGGTAAGCAGCAGTTTTACTTAACTTCTGCATTAAGGAGAAATATACAAAGGTAGTGTTGAGTGTTCACTTAAAGTTCTGTCCTGCATGACTAACAGTTCTTCTCTTTCACAGAAGACGAAGGCTCAAATAAACATGATAGTAATACCTAAGAGCTCTGAGCACACAAGGGAAGGAACCAGAGACCAATTATCACAAAAATCTTCATAAGACTGCTATGGATGAAATGTCTATTATTTGCTGTAGTATGCTATGCTAGCTTATGCAACAGCGTTAAGATGGCGCCTATGTCCGGGACAACACCCAGAAACCAGTCTTTATCCGGACATAAGAAAGAAGACCAAAAAAGGAATGGTCATAATAATGTGACTTGGTAACAGCATTAAAATTACATAATAGACCGCAATGCTTTTAAAATACACTGACACATGCTTCCTGCGTTGTTTCCTCTTTTTCTGACTATATAACCCGCTATATGTAAAGAATAAAGGGAAGTATCTACTCTGAACTTTCAGCGTGTCAGAGAGATTTTCTTATGCGCGCACATAATTAAAAACACATTTTTAATTTGGAACCGGATAGACAATATCAGAAGTATTGATTAAGTACCGATCCAAAACAAGACTACATAAATAATTTGCCGAAGCAGAGAATACATTTACCAGAGAAAAACAATAAACTTGTAAATTGTATCTACAGGGCAAGACAAAACTGCCACCTTTCTGTGATTTCACGCACATTCTGAAAGATCAATGCATTCAAGCACCTTAAAGTCATAGGACATAAAACTTCCAAAAGTGAAGTTGGAATCTCGCTAAGACGTTCACACAAGTCTAACTGAAATGACTAGCTTTTGTACTTCAGCTCTTTTAGGACCAAATCTGTAAGTGTTTATACACACACAAACCAGTCATCTAAAAATGAGTCAAGTGCTGAGGTAAAGCATTAAGTGAACAGTTTGAAGTTGAGGTGTCAAAAGTAGGAATATGGTCAAGTGTAAGGGCATGTTCACACGGCAGGTTTTATTCCGTGTAACATACGCTTTTTGATACATGTTTGGATCCGTCTGTTGGACCCAAACACGTCTCGAATACATAGCAGTGTGATTTTACATTGCTTTTTATTAGAAACATGTATCGGCGTTCACATGAGTGATCACCGATGTGTCTCACTGCGTCTTTCGGATCCGTTCCAAGAATTGACATGTCAATTCTTGGTTCGAAAGATGCAGGAGCCCTATAATAAACTATAGGGTGAGATCCTGCTGCATCCAGCACATATCCAAACACACAGCTGCGTGTTGGATACATGTTGGATCTGTTTTAGATCCGATTACTGCAGCGTTTTTTGGATCCGATTTTCAGATCCAACATGGATCCAAAAACGCTGTGTGAACATATCCTAATGGTATGTTCACATGACTGATTTGGACACAGATTCTGTCGTGGATTCAGTGCTGAATCCACATTCAAATCTGACTGCAATCCGTCTCACATGGTATCGAATGGAAAATCTGTGCTACACACAACATTGACTTTCCTCAGCATGGATTTCTTTTCAGCACTGAAAAAGTACAGACATGTCAATTCTTGAGACGGATTCTGCACTGAATCTTTATATATCATATGGAGGCCAAAAGGCTGTCTCTGAAATCAGCGTTAAATCCTTCCCTCCCCCCATTACATGTGGATGTCTGGATATTGTCATAAGAAAAAAGAAATTAAAGGGGTTGTCTCGCTACAAAGAATAGCTTTCAAATTGTAGGGAACACAAATAAAGACATTTTCCAAATATTGCTTTGTTCTCTGTTTTCCCTAAGGAGATACAAGTGAATTTATGACCTACCTGGCTATTTCAGTTCCCTCAGTAACTGACCTGTAAACAATTCTCCCCCTGCTGTTTGTTCAATGAGATAACAGTGAGTGATGTCATCACCACAGGTAGCTGCAGTGTCCTGTGCTGCTCAGCAGTAAAAAGCTTGATTTATGTAAAATAAACAGAACTGTAATTAGGGCTTTTGTTTTGGGGATCAGATAAGAAGTCCTGTTAGGGGGCGTGGCTTGGACATCGACTGAGATGGCCGCATGAGGTGGTAGCTCCAGGGAACCGCTGCAATCTAAGGGGGCAATCCTGCATCATCCTGGCAGGGAAACCACGGAAACGGCACATAAACTCACCGGAGACACAGGAGAGGCGTCTGGAGTGGCAGCCATCCCTACTTTGCTACTTTACACCGGAAGGACTTGCGGCCTGTACCGGAAGTTGCCGTGACTCACGCCGGAGTAGATACAGGCTTGCAGGGGCTTCGCACGCCACACTGAGCTGGATGGAGGGCAGTGACAGTAGAAGGAACGTCCCCGCTTCCTCAGAGGAGCCGCCGGCAGCATCGCCGGGCAGGTCGGCATCGGGCGCAGGTCTGGAGCGCAGTGAGTAGGAGCTCCGACGGTGGGGGCTGGCGGGATCGCCCTGCATCACCCATAGGGGATACTCCAGGAGAGAGGGCTGGACACAGGCCTCTGGCCTCCCACACAGCTATACAGGGCGCAGAGCAGCTGCACCCTTTGGGGGGTACCCTGGATGCCTCTCTAAACCCTGTACCTCTTGCTGAGGACACTGAAGTGTTTTGCCAAAAACCACAGAAACACTGAAATTAATAATCGGGGGTGGCTTGCTTGGTGGGG